>VWZT01014334.1:202093-225944 GCA_013397055.1 Pachycephala philippinensis
CTTGGGAAGACATCTCAAACACCTCTGGATTTCGAAGAAGACCAGCGTGAAGCTGCTCAGAGATTTTTATTTTCACTTTTTCTGTTTTCTTCTCAAACTGACAAAGACTTGGAGGCTTGAATTGTGACTGTGGCTGCATTAGGAAAACACATGTGAAATGTCAGTAAAGTGATTCCCATCTCAGTGTGTTAATTCGCAGGAGGGCATTTTAAAGTAATGGGGGTAATCTGAAATGTTAATGCATCCCAAAGGCCGGAGCTGCTGCAGAGGGAACAAGTTGTGGAAATTTTTGTCAGTTCTAGAGTGTCTGAGCATTTTTAAGAGGGTTGGCCCAAAGTGCCTCTACATTTCTTGTGAAAATAAACGCTCTGCAAAGCTGGCCTTCCAGTGAAAACCTTTTGGAATGCTCAGTCAACACTAGAGCATTTTCTCCAGGCACTTAGCACCCCTAGTACTGGTGAAGTATCTGGGTGGCTACACCACCACAGAGCAACTGTAAGTTGCAAACAATTAATTTTGCAGCTTTTTTCCCCATTATTTATTCTCTGACTGGATGATAATTTATCCCAATTAGTTAGTGGCCAGTTTGTAGTTGTCTGTTTGAATATTCGCACCTGTGGCTTCTATCCACAAACTTTCAAGCAGTTTTTGAGAGGGTGGCAATTATTTGTGAGCAAAGCCCTGCCCTTGTTAAAGTCCTTTGCAGGAGCTATCACTAAAGCCCCACAGATTTAAAAAACAACAACAACAAAAAAATCTACCAATATAGGACATTGCCTTTATATGTTGCTTCCACTTTGATTTAGTTGAGTTGACAGTTCCAAATTGAGTTAATTTCTTACGTAAATGGGTGTCTGCAATCCATCTGCAATGGGCTTTCCTCTTGCACAGCTCAAAAAAGCAACAATGTCATTAGTGTGTCAAAAGAGGGCTAGAACAGGATGAAAAAGCAGGAGACCTTTGGATAAGTAGTTATTTAGGAAGCTCCTAAAAATAATTCTAATAATAATTTATTCATCCTAAATGAGGGTTCAGGTGTAAAGGAAAAGGCTAGACAGTGCATATCCTGAATTTTAGGGCTGCTGCAGCCCCTGCTGTTTATTTGCAGCCATCCAAGCCATTCTCAAAATGAGGTAAGGTTTCTGTTTCAATCTCCCTGCCTGTTGTTCAAGGAGTAAATGATCTTGTGTTCTTTAGGTTGCGATCAACTTTACTGGACTTTGTGTGCCTGAACATCACCCAGAATCAACCTCTGAGGTGCAGAGGCTGTTGCTGATCTCTTTCAAGTGCACAAAGCTGCTTCCTGGTTATATTTATAAAACTAATGGGTGACTTTTTTCCTCTCAGAGAAAATGATAAATCTCAGTGTTCACCAGCGTGTGTTTCACAGGCAGTTACCAATCTGTGATCATGTGCATATCATCTAAATAAGAGGCAGAAAAATCTCCCAGAAGCAGCATGAGTTCCATTTATCTTTCTACCATAATAATCATAGATTTAGCCAACAAAGTATCTCACAGGATATTTAGCTGACAGCCCACACCACCAGCTTCTGCTGAATCATTTTTATATGTGCAATTCCTTTTTCTTTCTCCTTTTTTTATTTTTTTAGTTTTAGAGAGAATGTTTTGCCACTACGGTAACTGCCAGACAAAATAATAATCAGTCAAAGATAATGAGCAAAAAAGAAAGGCAAACTGAAAATTTTTGTTTAATTCAACCATGACACCTCTCGGTTGGCCCTGAACTGCTGCATAAAGATTTGCCTGTTTTCAGCAACCCACTCCCCACTAGTCACTGGTTCTTTAAAACAACAAGCCCCAAAGAGAACCCCCCAAAAAGTAATGCTTTCTGCCACACTGCCCACTATCCTGATGCTTAGTTTTCTTGCACAGATGAGGAATGGAATGCTTGCTGAATACCTGATTTAATTGAAAGCTTTTGGTTGTACCTTTGCTACTATTTTGGAGGTGCTGTGTGAAGGCCCGTCATGCGAGCAAGTGTGAGGTGGATTTGGGACACTGTCAGTCCATTTCTTGCCACAGAATTTAGAAGGATGCCACAGACTGCACAGCCAAAAAATGAGCAAGGCTGACTTGTGCAGGCCTAGAATATCCCATGTTCTGGCTGCAGCCTCCTCTCATATTTGCAGGCAAATTTGTCTCCTTTTCCCCACACTTCTTGTTGAGTAAGGAAGGTACATGACAACCAGTGAGCGATTGTAGGAAAAGCTTGTGGAGATGCCAGGCATCCTCAGCTTGATCACAAGTCCAGTCAAATCAAGAAGGCGGTCACAGTTTAGCTGTAATGATGTGCTTCTTGCTCCTCTGACTCCTCTCCACGCCTCCTCGGGTGCAGCAGTTGTTTGTTAGGCTGAGGCTATGTGGAGATGGTGGGTACTTCTGCTGTTATGTGCTTTGCAGGCGTCATTGCCTGGTAGCTGCAGTTGCTAGACTTTGAAACCAGCAGGGAAACCAGCTCTCAGGGGAGCTGAGGGTGTGTGGCATCCTGCTGCTGCACTGACCTGGAGCTGCCAGGTGTACACGTGCTGCAATCTGGATTAGTTTGGATTTCCCTGCAGCTCACAGCCTTGCACTTCCTTGTGTGGTTCCTCTTGCGTTATTCCCTACACTTTTTCTGCGTTTAACCTTTCTCATTGGATTTTAGTATGATGCTTGCTTCTTTCCTCCTATTTGCTGTTGTCCTTCAGGTCTGCTGTTCTTTTGTTTCTTTCTGCTCTATTCATTTAAAATACACCTGGTAGTTTTTGCAGTTTGAGCCTGCTTTTCAGAAAAATGGAGTATTGGGCTACTGAGAGTTGTACAAATCTCAGTTATGTCAAAAGCTGAGTCTGAGTAACCACAGGGTGAAAAATGAATAAAGAACAGGTACAGCCCTAAAGTCTGAGGGCAGCTGTCTGTCTTGCTTTGAGGAGCTCAGGTAGGAACAGCAATATTATCAATTGCTATGGTCGGAGAACAGTGTTAAGGACTCATTTTGTCTAAATCCCTGCTTTGGGAATTAACCTTCCCTGTGGTGTAGCTAAATTGTTCCATCTATTAGTCTTAATTTTCTTCCCTGTTAAATGGAGGTAATACTAATTGCTTCGGTATCTCATGGTGTGTTGTGAGGACTAATTAGTGCTTGGGAATGAAAGATGTTGCTTAAACACCCCGGGGACCAGCAGAGGGAACAGTGAAATTGGCTGGATTCATCCCCAAAGCGATGGCTGCATCACATTTACCTTCATGGTTTTCTGTGTCCTTTCACCCTGGGAGACACGAGACTTGCCAGCTTGCTTACAAATCTTGGGGCACCCCAGCACAGGTGGATGGATGAAGGCGGGGGAGAACTGGGGGGCAATTTTGTGTCGTGGGCAGAGGAAGAAAGGAAGAGTTGTCTCCTGCCGGATTAGGAATGCACAGAGTGGTTTGAACAGTTGCACATTCTCCTCCTTTCACAGCACCCCTGATTTGGTCCTGCCATGGTGATACGTGTTTAGAAACCCCACAATTTTACTGGAGCTATTTTTAAACTTTCTCTTGTCCTTCTCCTCCACGATGCGCCTGCCCCTTTCCTTTTATCTCAGCCTTCTGCATCTTTCCTAACCCACATGCACGTTACCCAAATTACCATTTCCCTACCCTCTTGCCCACGTTCCTGTTCTTCGTCCTCCTTGTATTACTTTCCCCATTTAAGGCACAGGTTTATCTTGTGACTCAAATCATCCTACGTGTCCTCACGCCTCCATCTCCTGTTTTCCTTGCAGAGTTATGTAGTGTGATGCCTTCATCATGCACTCCTAACCTGCTGTTTGTCCAGTGGTTCAGGCTTGCCAAGACAGCATCTGATTATTGCAGACTTTGAGATATTGGATGCAGGATGAGCTGGATGGCTGAATGGTTAATGAACCAGGCTCACCACCACATCTCGTTAAGACTGAGTTTATCAAATCCATAAGGGAGTTGTTCAAACTCCCCAATATACATCATTTTTCCTTCCTTAAAAAAACCCCATCCTCTCTGCTTGTTGCAAAAATATTTATTACCTGGCCATATCCTACCTGGTCTCCTGTATCTTCTTCATCTGCTTTAATGGCCAATTTCATCATCACGCCTGTCTTCTTCTGGAATTATTGTGATTTTTTGCTCATCTTTACCATGGAAAGACCTACGATATCTTGCTCTTGTTCTGGTAATTTCTAGTTCTTTTGCAAATCATCTCAGGCCTATTTCTTTGCTTTTCCTTTTGCTGTGGTCTCCTTCTCCTCTCTTCACCTCCTAATATTTGTCGTGGCTCAGAGCTGCCTTGTTCCTTCTCTGTAAAATTTCTCATTTTCTCTGTATTGCTTTGGAATCAATACCTTTTCAATTTTTTTCCCCTCCTATTCCATTACTCACCAGTAACCTCCACAGGCTTCTTTCTTGGAATTCCTGTGGCATGACCTGCCTTTTATTCCTGCAATAAACTCTTGCTCATGTAAGTGGTTCTAGTAAATGTCATCCCCACGGGCTGCAAAATCCTGATGCAAAGAACTGATTTTGCAACATGTGTGCCCATATAAAGTGATTGTGTACGTTGTTTGCAGGTCCTGGCCTGTATAATATTGTTAAATTCATGGGCCTAAGTATGGCCTAGCCCCTGCCCATCAGCCACGATTCCTGTGAGGATTTAGTAATGGTTTGAACTCATCACATGTGAAAGTGCCCTTTAGTTCCAAGGTCTTCATCCTGGCTGGTCTGTGCTTGAGGTAACATCTATGTGTGTGAAAGGAGCCATAAACTCAACTGTGTTGCCATCATAAACCTTTTATCTCCGTCGGTGTGTTTATATAAAGAGAGTGTGCACAATAAAGAGGGGAGGGAGGACAATTATGGACCAGAAACAGCGGCAGCACCGACACTCTGGGGTCAGAGTCCCTGGAAATCCACACGGGGATTGCGTAGGTGCTCAGCAGCACGGGGGAGGCCGTGCAAAGTAACCAAATATCATAATGTGAAACAATGCCTGTGTGTGCCAGCCGTGCAGGGTCACCAATAATTGTATTTTAGCAAGCAGCACTTACCTGCAGTGAATCTGCAGGAACCTCGTGGCCATCAGGAGTTCAGGCAGGTATGTGCAGTGAGCAGGTGTTTTCCTGTAGGCACATCTCACATGCAAGCATGTGTTGCTAGATGGACCACAGATCTGACATTTTTCTTAGTGAGCTTGGGAGAAGAATGAGGTGGAAAAGGGAGGGGGAGCAGAAACCAATCAAAGAAAGCAATACTTTTTATCAATCATATTTGATGCTATTCTTTCTCTCTCTTTCATCACTTTGATCTCTCAAATAAAACTGATACTTTGGCCAGTTTCCAGACTCTTAGCTGTGCAGTCTGAGAGGGCTCTGGGTTAGCTGCTGAGGGTATGTGTTTGCAATTATGCATTTGAAAGTATTTTCCCCTCCGCTGAGATAACATTCTTTTTGTGTTACCACACACTTCTGCTGTCTCGTTTTTCTTCTCCCATGGCACTGCAGGCTGAAAGGCCTCACTGCGTTCCCCCTCCTCCCCCGATCTTTGCAACTGATATCTGAATAAAATACTTTACACTGCTGGTATTTAACCTGCTGAGCCTTTCACTTTCTAGCTGTGAAACACACAAAAAGGGTATCGGGCAGAAACATCCCGGCAGCTTCATTTCTTAATATGTCTCCAAGGTAAGGCAAGAATGAGCAGGGTGGGAAAATTTATACTGATGTTAGGGATCTCCAGCGCTTTATTTATAGGTTAACATTCACTGAGAACAGCTTTAAAGTTAGTTTTCCAATTTCCAGTATTTTTTCCACACAAGAGAACAAATTTGGAATTTCTTCTTTATCGTTCATCTGGCTGTAATTCAGTGTGTAAAGTTTGTATGAGTAATGATCTGTCTTTTATAGGATAGGTAGATTATAATTTTTTTAGCTGATGAATTTTGGCTTCACAGTAGCGAGTATATGGAATTACATCAATTATTAGCATGAGAAGATAGGCTTTGTATTCCCTGACAAATAGCCAAGTTCCTTGAGCTGGATAACAAAAATCTGTGTGACCCTATGAGCCCTTCACACTGCAACCTGTTCTACCACATGTGATTTGTCTGACCTTGGACTTGCTCATTGTGGTCCGAGAAGGAAATACTATTTCTTCAAAAAGCACACTGCACTCGGTCTTACAAGAAACATTCTCCAAGTGTAATTTAAATCTTCTCTCTGGAGTACAGCACTCAATAGGCTTAAAGTGATTGGGGTCAATAAGAATGGGAGCACCACTATCTTGGGTCTGATGTAGCATATCTCATGTTAAGTCTGTGTGAAAATTAAACATGTGGGGTCCAATCCTGTGGTAATCCTTCCCTCCCACTGGCTTAGAAAGTTGGTTGTGTGCACTCTCTCCCTTTCATACACATGTGTGTGCTTGCAGCCACACACACCCACACACAGGGCTGTAGGAGAGTAGCTGCTGCAGTGAGAGACGTGTCCTGTTTCTGTCTCCCAAGAAGGAATCCTGCAGGATGGTGCTCAGACAGCACAGTTCCCGGTGTTTTACACCGAGCATTCTCTGGCTAGGCTAAAGCTGAAACATTTTGAACATCTCTATAATTTTTAATATCAATCGAGGAAGGTTTTTGCAAGCCTGCAGATACCTGGGACAAGATATGGATTTCTCCATTCCTTCATTTTGTATTTAACTATCTGGGGAGCTTAAAGTAGTGAGTGAAATAAAACTGCTAGTCCAAATGAATTCCCCACCTCAATATCCCTGATGATAATGGCAATGCATATCCTAAGTGAGGGCAGCATTCTATAAAACTAAGACCTAATGCCAAAACTTTATGCTAATGATCCCCAAATTTCTTTTACACTCATGATCAACTCAATGTTTTTCAAAGATCCACATATACTCTTACATCAGACTGTACACAGAAATCTTAAAAAGGAGAAGTCAATTTTGTTGGTTTAGTGTAGGTCTGCAGAGCAGCTTGGTGAAAGGATTGTGCATGTAATTGTCTTTGTGACTTGGACCCAAACCCAGTGATTTAGGGTGGAGAAATCCGATGGTAAAATTCTAAATAAATGGCAAAGTTAACTCCGAAATATTTGTAGGACATGAAAATGGCAGTTAAGTGAAGTGTAACTGTTTTGTTGGTCATCTTTTTTCTGCTGCTTTTGCACAAGTCGCGACAGGCTTCATTACTACCAACATCTTATAGTTCTTACCCAGTTGAGTAAGATGAACTTCTCTCTACTCAAAAAAGCTGTTCAGAGAACTAAGGATGGGCTGACTGGGTCCGTGGTGCCTGATGTTTGGGAGGTGGACCATGTGTTCAGCAGCCACTGACAATCACAGGAGTGTATCCTCCTTCTACTGAAGTCCAGCATTGGTTTAATTGCCTTAAGGAAAGCACAAGAGGCTGAAAAGGATTCAACAGCACTGAGCAGGGAAGGGTTTTGTGGACGAGCATCTCTTGGTTTCTGTGTCACTCAGTCTTGGGTGAAAGTGGAATACTGGATGAATAAATGGCTCTACGAGTACCAGCCATTTAGAACTGATATTTCACAGGGCTGGCTGGTCGCCTCTGCTAAAAGGCCTGGATGTGCACTGCTGGAAATTGGCGTAGCCGCTGACTTCAGGGAATGAAGGGTTTGTCCACTTCCATGGACCTGCAGCCCATTTGCTCTTGGTCTCAGCACTGCTGCAGTAGCATTTACAGCATGGCACATGGTAAAGGACACGATGCTGGGTATCACTGGGCCTCCCCCTCCCCCTGTTCCTGACTAATGTCTTTTCAGTGTGGGAGCAGAATCCTGATACGCGTGACACAAGCAGAGTACGTGGGAATTAGTTCCATTAAAGCCATGCCATATGGCTCGCAGGGTGCTCTGTGATACCACTGTGCTGCTTGACAGTCTTTCCCTATGGATGGGATCAGCGCATATTCCCTGATTTGCACTCTTTTTTTAGCGTATCAAACAGGGACAGACTTTTAATTAAAAATGACATCATCACGCTGCTGCTAGCTCGTTGCAGGCAGTCCACATATTAATGCTGCTTGTTTCAGTTTTCAATGATCCTATTATGAATTGTAACCTCATTACACAAACCTTGCTATACAGTGGAATTTCAAATGGGGTTTTGTGGTTTTTAGAACTTAAACAGCTAGAATAAGCACAAAGGCAGTTGCGGTCAGGCAGCTTCCTCTCTTACCGCAGCAGTTGTGGAGATGCCATTCCAGTGACCACTGTTTCTACAATGAGTCAGTTTCATTTTTAACAATTTGACTCAGTTCTCTTCAAAGGGGGCAGCATGTTATTTCTGCATGATTTTTGTGTGCATGACTCTCTGCAGAGGGGTCAGTGCCAACTTGAACCCCTTGGGATCCAGCCTCCAGGAGCAGCCTGGATTCTCCTGGTGCAGGAGGTGTGCTTCTTAAACGCTGCAGAACTGGGGCTGTCGGCCACACATCTGTTCTGCCAAACATGCCCTGTGCTTTCAGCCATCTGAAAACACCATGCTAAGCACAGCTCCTTCCACCAGTGAGCCAATGCTCGAGGTAAAGCAACACTGCAGCCTTTGCAAAAGCTCCTGCAAGGAAACTGAGGTTAAACCGTTGCCTTTCTGAAATGAAAACACAAAATAAAAGTGCATAGATGCCTCAAAAAGCAGAGGAGGAAAAGTATAAATAGGTTAGCCAGTGGCAAGGAGTCGAGTTGTTTCTATGCGCAGTGAATTATGAATCTCCAAATCCCTGCAAATGACTGTCAGTCACCTTCTACAATCAATGATTAAGTAAACAGGAATTTATGGAAGTTCAAGCTTTACACAGCATTCAGCTGCAAGCTCTTAAAGATCATTCGTGTAAATTTTACAAACAAGGAATGCAGCAGTTTTCAATCTTAATGAAATATAAGAATGTCTTTTTCATTCAGTATGACTCACAGTTTCGTTTTGAAGTTTTTGAGCTTCTCCTAAGGTTATGGAGTGGTCAAGCGAAGCGGAACAGGGTTTTTGAAATCAGGAAGCCTGGGCGCTGTTTCATTGAGAAAAAAAAAGGGGAGAGCGAGAGAGGGAGGGAGGAAAAAAAGCCCTATTCCTGTGTTTGATTGAAAAATAAAACTGCTGCTCTCAGTGAACCTTTGAAGTCCCCCAGCCCAGTAATTGTTTCACGACATTTGCAGCTTGAGGCAGCAAGAATGTTTGTGGTTGTTTTAAAGGCATCTGAGTGTGGATTCCATATGGTTTATTTTTATTTTGGTTTTTTTTCTCATTTTTTTTTTCCTTCCCCACTCGGAGCCTCAAGTTCTTGCGCATTGCCCTATACCAGGTCCCAGCCTACTCTATTTCTGCATGAACTGTCTGTGAAAGAGCTGAGTGAAGGCATTGTGGCCCTAAGATTCAAGCGTGCTTAATTCAGAGAAAATCTGTGAATGCCTGTTGAGGCAATAGTTGATTTTAGCCGTGCTTTATCGATCCTATATTTGGAGTGTGGCTTACTAAACACTGTACAGTTTGCTTTCCTGAACAAAAGACCTCTTCATATGGCCTATACTTAGGGCATGATACTCCAAACGCTCACTATAGAGCATAGTGCTGGCTGTCATGCTTTCAATAGGTAGTTTGCAGTAGGCCTGATAGTGAGCCATTGGAGGCAAATAAAGGGCCTGATTCACCACTGTGTTCCTCTGGTCCCAGAGCAGTGAAACTGTTTTGTTCAGCGGGACAAGCTGAATCGGATCCAAGCATTCTGAAAATATGTACTATAGAACCGAGGAAATCTAAAGTCAATTTAAGGCATATAAACTTGGAAGTGTCGAGTGTATTTGCAACTCTCCCTCACCTCACCCACCACAAAACACTGCCCATTATACACAATATAATAGGTAACAACATTGATTGTGTGAATCATTGCAGTACAGTCCTGAGCTTGTTTATAAATGACCACTAGCAAGTCATCTGTCTTTATTTTGCAAGACAAAGTGCTGGAGTAAGTTATAACCAGCCAAGTGCAGAGCTTGCAGCCTGGGTTGCAGTGTTTCTGATAACAGGGGAACTTGCTCATTTACAGTCAGGGAAGTTCCCCTGAAGACCAGCAGTAACCTTTTGGTCTAGGGTGGAACCAATTGTAGCGACAGAGGAATTGAACCTACTCGGTTCTGAAGAGGGAGTCAGACTAGAGGGCACTACAGACTTCATCCAGAGTGGTCCTTCCCTTCCTTGGAGAGACTAAATGGCTTCCAGCTCTTAGAGTCTGATATGGTTATCTGTGCAGTTCCAGTGCTCTCACAGGTGACACCAGCCCCCAGGGCCTGAGTGCCTTAAATCCCGTTAAAAGGGTTTGATGGGAGAGTCCTGCACACAGAGGCTTCATCCCTGTTAGTGAGTAGTGCAACATTACAGGAATAGATCCACAGAACTAACCAGCTGGTGCCCAGGTCCAAGCTGTCCACTCTGCAGCCTTTGGATTTGGGACTGGCCACGGGTGGGAATCTCATTTGAGGGCTCAATGACCACTGCTGTTTGGAGAGCATTAGTGCGCTTCCAGTTTTGTTTCAGCTGAAAGGAACTGGGCTCCTGCTCTTAGTCTGATGTGTGATGGGAATCAAAATGTGGTAACTGGAGATATTTGAAGGAGGAGGTTCCCTCACAAGCAGGCTTCCAACATGAACTGGAATACTAAAGCTCTTGAAAAAGCTGATGCATGTGATTTTTACCAGTAACCTTTCAACTGTGTGCTTTCTTTAATGGAGCCACCTGGGTGAATAAAGGATATGCATTTTCTAAGAAGGAAAATGTGTCACAGAGCTTATATTTACCAAGAAACAGCACAACACTGATCAGTATTTCTGTTCACTTGTGGTCTCACAATGTTGGAATGGCCCCTGGTGTGGTTTGGGGCAACTTGTGCTCTACACGATTCCTGAGCAAGCCAGAGACTTAAGAAGAGTTAATCAAAGAGACACAAGCATGAAAGTTCCTCAAACAAAAATGTTGTAAAAGCAAATTAATGTCTAATATGATTCATGTCCTTTATTCGTGGCTACCTCTTAGAGAGAACTCTGCTGTTGTTTTATGCTTTCACAACACATACGCTGTGCATTACCTTCATTCTTGCCATGTTGTCCTGTTTAGTGAGGCCTAGTGGGAATTTAGTGAGATTTAGTGGAAAATTTAATTATGAAATAGTGGAAGAGCCTCTTAGAGAGAATCAGGTGGTCCTCAGAATCAGTAGCAATGGCTGGTCTCCAATGACAAGCCTCCGCTGTGGTAAATGGTGCTTGCATGACTTTGGTCAGTGAGCCATGGCATCTGTGGGCCTGAACTGAAAAGAAAGGAAACTTTGAAGGGACAGCTTAAAAAAAAACCCAAACAAAAAGGTACAGAATATCAGTCTTGTCCATAATATTAAAAGGAAGGACATCTGCGCCAAAGAACTTGGTATTTGAGAAATGGAAGTCAAAAATACTTGTCTGCCATTTTTTATGTGCCAACCCCACGATTCACTGACCTCTTCTAATGCTGCCTTCTGAAACTAAGACCAAATCTGGGCTGAACTCTTGAATTTCTGTGAGCTCAGAGCACAACATACACCAATGAGAGGTGTACAAATGAGGCCAGTCCAAGCTACAGTCACAAAAGCTTGTGGAGCACAACAGCAGCTAGAAATCCTCTCCGAGAAGTACAAATATTTGAAGGGGCAGCCTGGGATAAGCTTCACACCCCACTGCTGAACAGTGGCTGAGGCAGCTCATTCAGACCTCATTCTTTCACCAGTTGTCCTTGCAAGGCTGAAGTTAGATACAGAGGGTGAGAAATAGATTAACTTAACAGCCAATTAGGGTCCAAGGCATAATTAACGGGACTAAATCATCATCTCAAGGCAAGCACTAAACTTGTAACTCAAATTGCAAAAATGTTTGTCCCAATGGAAATAGAGCTTTTGTAATATTATTATTTGCTGAATGTGGAATGTTCTAGGAAAGAAAGAACCCTGTTTCAATGGTTCTCATTCTCCTAATGCCAATCATACACATACTAAAAATTATAAAAATTACAAATTATACTAAAAATTATAAATTGCAGCAGCATTTCCGAGATGGGTATCCATAAGGGCTGAAGGGAAAAGTCTGGTGCAACCACAAACAGCCATTGTCCCATTGTGATGCTGCTGAGGAGGTACCAGTTCAGTGGGTGGATGAAATCTTGAGAACTAGGTTAGTTTGCTGAAAGCTTTGCTAATTATAGGGTGACAGTCTCATAATTGTATGTCTGACCTTATGTCCAAAGGAAAAATACACATTTTGTTGAATAGTGTGGTTTGGAAGGGGCCTTAAAGATCTAAAGTTCCACTCCCCCCCATTGCTGTGGGTAGAGACATCTTCCACTAGACCAGGTTGCTCAGAGCTCATCCAACTTGGCCTTGGACACTTCCAGGAATGGTTGGGGCATCCACAACTTCTCCTGGGCAACCTGTTCCCATGTCTCATCACCCTCACTGTTGGGAATTTCTCCTTAGTATGTCATCTAAACCCACCGTCCCTCAGTTTAAAGCCATTCCTCCTTGTCCTGTCACTCCATGCCCTTGTAAAAAGTCCCTCTCCAATTCTCTTGTAGTCCTTTAGGAACTGGAAGAGGCTCTGAGGTCTTCCTGGATTCTTCTTTTCTCCAGGCTGGACTGCCCCAACTCTCTCAGCCTGTCTTTGCAGGAGAGGTGCTTCATCCCTCTCATCACCTTTGGGGGCTCCTCTGGACTTGCTCCAACAGCTCCATGTCTTTCTTATGCTGGAGACCCCAGAGTTGTATCCAGCTGGGGTCTCACTAGAGCAGAGTAAAAGAGGGGTTCCACCTCCCTCGACCTGCTGACCACAGTTTTTTTGGTGCAGCCCAGGACACGGCTGACTTTCTGGGTTATTTTACTTTTAGGTTCTGCGTGGCTTGGAATGAGTTAGTTGATAGAGAGCAATGCTTTAGAAAAGATCCCTTGAAGTCACATCCATTTTAATTGGTGTGGTTTAATTAGTTTGCTGTATTTGAGGATAAAATAACTGCTCCTCTCTCAGAGGAGATCTGAAAAAGCTGTGGGGGCTCCACTGTGGTTGGGCAAGCTAGGAAATGTCTTATAAAAGGCACCCTGTATCTGACAAGACTAGACTACATTTGCTTGGTGTTTTAAATTCCATGAATTTTTGCATGCCTTTGAATTAATGATTCTTCTTTCAACATCAGAGGGGAATAGAGGACATTTTTACTTTTAACAGTTCTGTGCTGCAACAATTATCCCATTGCTCCAATGACACGTTCCTCAGGGTTTTGAAACTGCGAAAAGAAATCCAGCTAAGTGAGTTTTATACCTTTGGTTCTTTATTTTCTGAAGTTGGGTCAAATCCTGCAGGGTGCTAAGTCTCTAACTCCCATTGGTTGCACCTGAGAACGAGAGGGAGCTGAAGACACCTTGCAGAATCTGTCCTTGGTGATCCTTGTGGAGGTTGGTTTGCTGCAGAAATGGGTTCCAGTGAAAGCCTTGGGGTAGCACACCCCTGACCCAAGAATTTTGGTTTTACATCCAAATGTCATCGCTGACTTCTTTCTCTAAAACTGGCCAGGCAGGATGTAAGCATTTTCTTTAGCGTGCAAAAGTTCATTTCAGTTCCAGTTCACCTTTCACAGTGCAAACCCAGTCCTACTGAACGGTGATTTTTCGCCCTTCAGAAACCACGATGGGTCATTTATGTGAAACATTTCGGTGAGCACTTCGATTTAAGGGGACTTGCTTGGCTTGCATGGAGCTCTCCGTGGCTCGGTCTCTCTGCAGTCAGTATAGCCATGCTGTCCTTTTTCTCCAAATCTGCTCACAAAATTTCCCTTTCAGTTACAGTTTCAGCATCAGTTTCTCCTGCTCTTATTATGAGAGGGCTCCAAAACTGACATTTTAGAGACTTGAGGAAAAGTACCACGAATTTTTTTCTCTCATCTGCAAGTTGACAGAGTAAGTGGGAACTCACGTAAGTTCATCTGCTTTGAGTCTTGTGTGACACTTTTATACATTCTCTAGTTCTCTATTCCAAATGAAAGCAAAATTGATTAAGAGAAGAAATTAAATCCAGTTTCTAAGCTGAGTCTGCAAGTCCTTGGAAATTGGGAGTGCTGAACAGGTTGTATAAATAATGTAGATGAGTTACTTATCTAATCTCATTTTTAATTAATTATTTGAAATAATATTGCAACTGCAATATTCAGGCATACCCGTTTTATCTCTTGAAGCTTCCTTACACACGAAATTTCATCACCATGATGACCCACTGCAGTTTTTATGTGCTGGGGTCCTCACCTGAGCTTCCCCTGCCTCTTTCTCAGCCTTTGGCCATCTCTAGGAGGGCCATAACCTCATGTCCTTGTCTGAGATGGGTTTCACCTCCCTACACCAACTTCTCGGTCTGTTTCTGCAGTTGAGAGCTCACGGGGCTATCTGGGGACTCATTTGTTTTGATGTGAAGGGTTTGGGAGGGTGGGAGGCAGCAGGTACTTGCTACCCTTTCCCTGACCTTGATCAATCTGTGTGTGAGCAGCAGGGTCTGGGGCTTCCTGCCCCCGACAGCTGCACCCTGGACAGTAGCAAAAAGAATGATTGAGCTGGAGAAGGCCAGGGAAGGAAGTTTATGCAGCATGGAAGAGTCATATCCTGAGGAAATTGAGTGGAATATGTGTGTATAACCATATAGATAAATATAAACTTTTATATTTAAGGAATTAAAAGCACCAAGTAGGAACAAGAATAGTTCTGATGAGGGGGAAGATGTAAGCAACAATGGCAGCAAGCCCAGGGTCACTTTCTGAAGACAAGGAGATGACTGAGAACAGGGAATTGTGAAGAAGTGCATTTTCTATGATTTTTTTCTTTTTTTTTAATCTTAAACCAATTTGCAGCCGTAAAGACAAGAGTACTACTGGCCTGTATTAACACTGGAGTTAATACAGTTAAACCACTTGTGTTTCTTCTCTTCCATACCCCTTTTTGGTGTGGTTATAATCTCTAACTAAGCCCCGAACCCGCAGCTTGGTTCCATGTGGGGCCCTCCGAACTTCAGCTGGGGCTGAGGTACCTCCGTGAGGGAACCCAGAGGAAGCAAGAAGGCAGAATCCTCGTTGCACAGGTCCACGTCTCTCTGCCAGCATTGGCTGCCTGAACTCTCTAACATCCTCCTTCCCAAGTACAGCATGAGGTCATCTTCGGCTCTCCTTCCTAAACGCACAGCCCACACCTGTGTCCAGCCTTCTGCGGAGATTTATTAATGGCATAACCATTTGCTGGCACAGCCTTCAGAGCACGTGTGTGGAGCTGCTGCACGAGGTCATGGGGCCAAACGTGGGCCAGCCACAGGAGGCATCAGGCAGAAAATGACCCCACGTTTTGTGGCATAAGAAGTTAGCTCACGTGCACGCACGGAAAAGAGTGGGATGGTCAAATGGGAAATGTGGGTCCAGATTGTGAAGTGAAGGAAGCCATTGCCAGAAAATCTGGTTTGGCCATAATTATTGCAGCTGGGACTTGCAGGTTCCTTCGTCGCCTGCAAAGTTTTGAGTGTCTTTGCTTTGGTCCAAGTGCTCTTGGAGGCTTGTGCATGAAGAATCCCCAAGATACTCAAGCTCGTGCTGGTCTGGGGTCAGCATTAGGTGCACGTTTACACGCTGACTTTTGCTTTTAGCAGTTCTGAGAGAGAAAGGACAGATCTAAGATCACTGTAATTTGGAGTCAGATCTAGACAGCAGTAGGAGTTTTATTCCTAATTTCAAGGAATTTTTTGCATTGCTCCTCTTGTTATTTTAGAGGGATTTTTCATAATACTTGATCTGGGGTGTTATCACGTGTGCTGTTTCAGGATGGTGTCACTGCCACTGATTAGATTTTTATTGTTCTTTCTAAATAGCTAGGTGGAACAGGTTGCATTCAGAATTTGGTGGTGGGGAAGCCAAAGAAAATCCCCCAGTGTAAGTACACAGGGAAAAGCTTTTTTGATGGTAAGTTTAAGCCTGAACTGATGTAAATCATGGGTAAATGTATTGACGCCATCGGAGTTCATTCAATGTAAAGCCATAAGGTAGGGTCATCGTCTCTGCACGTGGCTGTGTACCTGCCAAAAGACAACATGATCTGAGTGTGTCTTGCACTCTTTCAGAAAAAAAAAACATTTGAAACTGTAAAACTTCTCAGAGAAAACTGCTGAATGAAAATAATTTGAGGAAGGAAATCGGCAGTTATAAATTACAGAGCAATTTACTCCTCCATGGTTCCTTTTCAGTTATAAACACTTTTGGCTATCTGGGGTATTCATTTCCAAGGATGCATTTTTCTCTGTCTGATAGGTGGTTCCGAAATTTTGAAAGTGAAATACTACAAGTGGGAAGGCATGGGAAGACAGCAAAATTGTTTTTGAGTGTGGAGGAACTGGAAAGGTTTTCAATAATTTTGTATCATTTCAGCAGTGTTCTCTCTCTAAGGATGCCCTGGAATTAAAGAAAGGAAATATTTACATTATAATTATATTTCTGTTTATTTAATTAAGTTATTAAGCAGATCTGGCACACAGAGGCAACTCCCTTCAGTCCTAATTGCTTCTCCTAATGTCGCAGTTGCAGCATTATTGAAAGAATTCGGCGAAGAAAGGCCTGCCATCGCTGTCAGGATGCAGCAGGAGGGCTGGGGGGGATTTGTTCCATGGGAAAGAGAGGCACTGAAACGGATTGCTCAGCTGCCCCCTCTGAAAGACAGCAAAGCAGTTTCACAAAATGAGACAGGAGTCTGCAACGGGGGGTGGGGAGGGCAGCTTCCATCTGAAAACTCTCCCTAGTTACTAAACAGTTTACATAGGTCTGTGTATGAGGATATTTTTTCCAATCTTTCCACAAAGCTTTCTAGAATAGCAATTTTTATGTCAGGATATTTATATTAAGAAGCCCACAAAGCCACAGTCAGCTTTCCATACATGTAACTTGCATGGATCCATATAGAAAGTTTCCATTAAAAAAAAAAGCACTGAGAGTCGTATTTACTGCTCCGGCTGTAATTTCTACTTAGTTATTTGTTTGTTTCTCTGTTAGGTTTTCTTTCCTGAAGACCCTTCTCCCATTCAGGAAATCACCGTAAAGATGACTGTGAGGATAGAGAGCAAAAGGAATGTGCAATTATGGATGTCAAAGTATCTACACAGGCAGTATTTCACTTTTTAAAAACAAATTTTCTTTGCTTGAATGTGTGTATGTATGTGTATATATATATTTATACATATATATATGGATTTTTCATTTCTTTTATGAATTCTGGGCTAAAGAACTGATGTGCTGCCCCATTCTTCTTATGGCTTAAGATCTCTGAAATATAATGATGCATATCTACTTGTTAATCTATCTATCTGTGTATTGTATTCGATCAAATCAGTTGTCCTCATGCTGATACTAGAGCTTCCCATGGAGCATTCAAAGTTATTAAAGGCTTCTGGTTTAAAGTTCTTCCCAACTTATCAGAAGGCACTGAAGAATTCCTGCTCATTTTTGTGAAAGTACTCAGCTGATGTGATTTACCAAGTAGAAAAAATGCTTTCGAGAGGTCCTTATTTAGGAGGAAGGTTAAAAAGATTAAAGATCTCAGGAAAGTCTCTGTGTAAAGGGTAAGACTTACAAACCCTTTAAAAAATTCCCACTTAGTGGTTGATGTGGGGGCTGAGAGAGGAGATGGATTGGCTCTGAAACATCTCCAGAAAAGTAGATTAAGGATTAAGAAATAGGGAAGTTGCAAAACAGAATGGATGGGCACATAGGCATTTTCCAACAGGCGGCTGTGTTATTTTAGAGAAGAAATAAATAGTTCCTGGTAACTTCTAAGGGTTCACTGAAGATATGCAGTGAGCCACGAGGTGCCTTTACTTGTAAGACAGGAATCTTTCAGGAAGGCACTGATGGAATCTGTTGAGTATCATTAATGACATGGATTTTTTTTATTCTGCTTACGCTTATTCCCATACTGGACCAAGAGTAGGTGAAGTAGGGATCCACGGAGGGAGTGTTAAATAGTTTTCCTGATACTCAGGCAGGTGGCCAAGAGCCGTAGCCTGCAGAAAGACTTGGTGGCACCTAGCAGAGCCACCTCATGGAGTGATGGTGGAGGAGAGGGGATTAGACCCCCCTCTCCTGGAAGTGAACGCCTGTTCCAGTGCTCTGAAATCCCCTTCCCAGGTACAGTGCACTCCTGGTGTCAGGGGTGAATGCATATCCAATTGTGCTCTGAGGGGAGATGATCCATGCTCCCCCTGGACACATCCAGGCTGAGGATGGTGGGGCCAGCCCCTCTGCTCATTCCCTCACCTCCCAGTTTAATGCCTGTTTATTAAAATATCTTGGCAGCTGTAACCATAGGGCAGATTAAAACTCATGTATGATTTACAACCAGCAGTGAAAATCATCACAAGACCATAATTTTCTGAAGTGCAGAATGCTGCTCAGACTTGAGGAGAACTTCAGCTTCTTGTTCAGTGAAACTGAAACCATGGCCCTTCTTAGATCCAAAGTGGGGCCAACAGAGCTTTTTGTCCCAAATCCTGCACCTTCCTCGGCCTCCAGCTCCTATGGCCCATGAGGCATGCAATAATATGGAGAAGGGATTGGGAATAAGTGCGACTGCATTCTTCTGGGACTGAGCTTTACTCCCTGCTCCTGTTGTGGGGCTGTTCAATGGCTTTAGGGTGAGCACGAGGGACTGGATCTAAGGGTTTCCCATTTATGCAGCTCTGCCGCCACCCAAGCTGACAGCTGCCCGCTTGGCTGGGAGTGTGGCATCCAGTAGTAGGAGAAACTTCTTGTTCCAGCTGGCACTTTCTTATCTAACAGTCAGAGCTTTGTAAGCGTGGACAGCTGCAGTTTCAGAAATTGGCTCTATCTGTATCAATTGGATTTGTGAAGTCAGTGAAAGGGCATGAGGCAGATTCATGGGATTTCCTGTTAGTATTAGCAAATGGAATCTACTGCAGAATTTTTGAAGAATAGGAGACTCAGTCAGTGATGCTTAAATGAGGCCTGTGGTTAGGGAAGGCTACCAAAGAGAAAAACCACTGGTCAGTGGATATGCTGGGCATGATGGGCACGATTTCCAGAAATCTGCAATCCTCTTGAGACTAAGGCAAGAAATAGCTGCAGTGTCTGTCTGTGCGCCCTGGATGGCGAAGGGATCATTAGGAAGCAGGTGGTGCGTGGAGCTGGATGGTCAGCCTGTGATGCAGCAGCATTTCAGGTTTTGAAAAGTATGTGCAAAGAATGGCAGGAATGTGGAGCCTCGTAGGGGTTCGGCAGCGGCTCTGCCGGGACCTGCAAGTTCTCCTCCCACCCCTGCCATTGGTTTGCTGCGTAGCCCTGAGCAAGTCACATACCTTTTCCCTGTCTCTTTCCCAGCCTCCCGTGGGTCTGATCCTGCTGGAAGCGGGAGGAGTTCTGCAAAGGCACGGCGTGGTTATGTAACAGCACAGAAGTAAAAGCCTGTGCTGAACTTCCACTCCTTTTTCTGCTCCTGTGGGATGGGGGAGGGAAGAAATCACCCAAATGTTCCTGTTTACTCCTTAAATGTTTCTGTGGGTGCTGCACAGGATTTCCCCAGGCTGTAGCAGATGGGCTACGAGGGAAATCATTGACAATGCTTTGGCTTAGCTGGGGGTTTCCTAAGTTTCAAAATTACCAGTTTGCAACAGTTTTTCTTATCGTACTTGCTTGGCTGGGACTGAGCTGCTGTAACCCCAGTACTGCAGCACCAGATGTTATTCATACCAGCACAGGTATTTTCCTGGTGATGAATGGAGAGGATGACCAGCTTTTGCATTTGCTATTTATATGTCTGTCTGTGAGTAAGAAAGTTCTTTCAGCCCCTCAAGATATTTGCACCAAAAAAAAAAAATAAAAAAAAAAAAAAAAAAGAGGGGTGGCATGTACCAAGGAAGTCCTGCGTTAATTTTGATGGGATGTTTAAGGTGTCTGTTTTTCCTGCCTTCCATTATGCCTAAACCATGGCAGAGGTTCATCATCCCTGCCCAGGACAGCAGATCAGAGGTGCACCTGCACACACGAGCAGCAGTTTGGGCAAAGGTGCCCAGCTGGGATTGGCTGTGGCTGAAATTCTGGGGGAAGTTCAGTTCTCCTGGGAGCATGGCATAGGCAGAGAGCCGATAGCATGGGTGGAAGAGTCTCCTCAAACTATGGAGCCAGGCTTCTTTTCACAGCTAACATCCCTCCGAGCCCTTGCTTCATAAATTAGAGGTGAGGACAATCATTTCAGGGAGGGAAGATGCCAGCTCTGGTCCCATGGCTCCTTCTAAGTTTTATCCGCTGGTTCTGCCCTTTTTTCATAAGATTTGAAGCCCCTGAACGTTGGTGAGGGCAAAAGTCTCTTGTAGCTGCAAGCCTGTTGCCAACAGCGATTGCAGAGGGATTTGAAATGTGCCTGATGTAATTCTGCTTCTTTCTGTCTATTGTTCGATCAATTTAACAATTTTGGCACTTCTTCTGAAACCACATTACAGAGAATGGGATTCTGCATGACTTGTTACTTCCTAGCAGGATGACACAACTGCTTCTCTAGGAAGTGACAGCCCATGGTGGATCTGGCAGGACCCTGAGCAGCATTGCTGGGTTTTTTCCTAAACGCAAGCATGTGATTATTTTATGCATTGATGTTATAAAAGCCATCGATGGCACAGAGCTGAAAGACAAGTTGGCCTTTTGCTCTTCACACAGCAACAGGAACGGTGCTTTTTAATCACATGATTAAGCAGTGCTGAGAGTTTGAAAGAACATTAATCAGCAAAGAGGAAGTTCCATTATCATATGCTTCACTTTTAAGAACTGGATAGTTTCAGAGGACGGCATGTTCCTCTTGTGCGTGCAACTTTAGGATCTGCAAAATGCCAGCTTAGAAAATTGCTGCACAACATTCCCAGGGCTGTAAAACCTGTGGGGCATGGAAGCCTGAGCTTCTGCTGTCTGCATGGTTAAGATTCTTTTTGTGAAGGATACGAACCTTTCCTTACAAAAACTGCAATCAAGGTGTCAGCACATACCTTTAAGTTGGACTGAAACCTTCCAATGATCAACTGAAGCATAAAATCATATCAATATCAGCTGGACTTTCTCCACATGGGAGGCCTCTGACACATTTATATTTAGCACCGGTGACATACATGTGATTACCATTAGCACTGCATTTCTTGTGATAATCTAATCGTATACAGGATTTTTCTGATGATTTTTCTGTGCCATTGTCCAGACACTACCATTTTTCTCTTCAAAAACTTTCTTTGGCATGGTACCAAGTCAGAGGTTTCCCACTGTTTTGGCTTTCTAGGCTGTGTTGGGAAGAAGTGAATATACTTTTCTTGCAGCACAGTAGTATCAGGGCTGCAGTACAGCGGGAAGGCTCACTAAAAAGAGCAGCCACTTGCTGTCAGACAGAGAGGTCTTTATTTTGGAAATCATTAAGGCCAGAAGGCAGAAAGAGCAAAAGTCTGTGTGGAGGAAGAGGTAACGCACGGTCCTTGTGTCTCCACCTCCGTGCCTTGAAAAAAATGACAGCTGCTTATGTGGATATCGGACAGAAATTTAAATATGCAGCATATGGAAAAGAAAACAAGTGTTTTATAGCTACATCCATGATGGGCAGATGGCTGGGAAGGGTTTGTATATCCCATGTGCTACATACAGCCCAGCACTGCAAAACCTTTATCCTGAACATGCTAAGGTTTGGGGCAGGTTCTTTACGTGCCTACATTTCTTTCTTTGAAGGTGTGCTAATCTACATTTAAAAGCATCCTAACCATATAGCTTCTGATCAGCAGGGCCCTCAGCACTCCTGGTTCCAGTCTGACTCGAGAGTTAAAGGCACGATTAAAGTTTAGATCAATTGAGTAACTCATAAACTTGAATTTCAGAGCATGAGCAATTGCTCTGTCAGCTCCAGGGCAGGATGCTGAGCACCCATTGCAGTCGAGTTCCTAAAAACTTAGGATACCATTGCTTTCTGTGGGAAAGCACTGGCTTTCCAGAAGGTGTTACAGGACCAGCCCAAACTGTTCCTTCAATGCCAGGAGACAGCTCGGAGGATTGTGTGGAATCCATCCTTGCATACAATCATAATTCTTGTGCTCGAAGTTTTCCCTTTAACGGATAAGTTTTCTTTTTTATCTTGTTTGAAATTTGCCAAAAATAAGAGTTGGCCTATATTTGTTTGGAAGTAAACACAGGAACAATCTCAGCAGTCAGGTTTGCAACCTCCTCTTCTGAAAAAAAGGTGGCTGAAATTTTGTTTGTAACGAAATTCAGAGCACAAGGCTTTTCGTATTTTGGGGAGTGAACACCTTTGCTAGATCTAACACCAAATCTTAGGCGCTGCTCTGACAGAGCTTGTGCTATTTATTCCTACACATTGTATAATATTGACAGTGGTGCTGGGAGCCTGCCTGGCAGACAGCCAAGTCACAGTTAAGCATCTGATGTTCTTTTATCCAGTAATGGGTGTTTTGGGGGGTTGTTGGGTTGGGGTTTTTGTTGTTTTATTTTTATTTTTTTCTTCTTTAAGTATGATTAGGGAAGCTCCTCTCTGCTGCTTGCTTCCTCTGCCTGAGCGCAGCCCTCGGCTGTCTCCTGAGCTAAAAGCTGCAGCTAACCAGACTTTTTTTTTTTTTTTTCATGTTGAATAGCATGTCTCAACGTTTTCCTCTCAACCATCATGTAGGTCTGGTTGCATTGTTGATTCCCATTACATGTCTGCTGGTATGTAAATTATTTCAATTCCCCCACACCCCGCCCTTCTGTTCTTGTACTTTCAAGGAGTTTAATCCGTGAAGGGGACTACTTCAAAGCTCTCAGAAGAAACTAATTTCTTGATGGATAGAAGGGCCAATAAAACAAAATTAGAGTTTTATCTCATTGTCTCTATAGGAATGAAGTATAATAATTATTTCAGGCAAATACATGTTGGAGACAATAATTAAGATCGCTATCATGTCTTTAAGGACAAGCAGATTCTAAAATAAGCATTAGTAATGGGATTAAACATTATTGCAGTGCCCCGGATCTCAGCCCTGCCAAAGTGCCTAGCACATCTGAGTGTATGAAGCTTGCTCACTGGGAGAGAAAAGAACCAAAATATAATTCTGCATTGTACAGGACTTTTTTGGCTTATGGGCTATTTAAGAGCTGAGGCTCCAATCTGGAAAAAAAAAAAAAAAAAAAGAAAGTCTTGTGTGCCTGAAGGAAGTGGAAATGGGGTGGGATTTGGTATCTGTGTCATCCAGAAAGTCTGCTGGCTAATGGGGTAGGTGTCAGCATTTTTACAGCAAAGTTCCCAGGGAATGCTGCTCTGGAGCAGAGCTGCCAGCTTCCCAGCAGGGCCCTGTGCTTTGCCATCTCCTTTGGGATCCATGAATTGGGAGTCCCTGTCTCTAAGTCTCTGAAGGACAGCCACAACAGCAGACCAGGTTAAACACAAGCACCGTGTAAAGAATGGCACCTCTAAAATATTTATTCCATCCATCTGGACCAAGTTTGTGACAAGCTGACCCTCGGTGCAGCAGCTTCCCAAGTAAACTTTGGAGACGGACTGTTTCTCTTCTCCAAAGATTTGTTTTCTTTCTTCTTTCTTTCTTTCTTTCTCTTAACCTGCCTGTGGCAGTTGTCTGTGCGGGCTCTTTTCCGTTCTGTTCCCTCACACAATTTCCTGCTGCCTGTTCCCAGTGCCACTGCTGCCCTAGGCAGACAGGGGTTTTAGCCTGTTTCTGCATACATTCAATTTCTTTTTTTTTTTT
>VWZT01014334.1:225972-247921 GCA_013397055.1 Pachycephala philippinensis
TGTGTGTGTGGAAAAATGTTCAGATTGGCCCTAATTAATTTTAGGCTAATTAGCTGCTCAAAACTGAGAACCCTCCCGTGGAAAGACAACAGACTGTTGTGCTCTGTTAGTGCCTAACACTTAGTACACAAATTTGAACCATCTGGCTCATGGCATTAGCTTTGATTTATGGTAATATGTCTTCACCGTGCCCAACACCTAGGATTTTAATGTGAAATAAGGGAGGATTCCTCAGGCTTGTTTTTCAGCTCTTACTGTAATTTTCTTTCAGTCACAGCTATGAGAGCAGGTACCACCTGTCATCTTAAAACCTGGCTTTCATTTTAGTTTAGTGTTGTTTTGTTGTTTTTGTTTTTTTTTTTTTAGTTTTAAATAAGAAATTTCCTTGATCATCAACAAACAAACCGTAGACAACTTTTCTAGCTTGCTGTAAAATATAAAACTCCTGGGGCTGAATTAGTTTCTAAATAGCTTGGGACGAATTAAGTGAAAGCAGCAAATGCAACTTGGTTGCCCATATCAGCCAGCTGATCCCTACTGTGGGTTTCTTGTTCAGCCAGATCTTCTCACAGGACAGAAATAAAGAAATGCTGCTAACCAGCCTGACCTGCTGTCCAAACATACCTACTGAATTTTTTTTTCCAAATTGTGTAAAACAAATAGAAGCAGTAGCAGCAAGCACAGCTCTGATTTCAACACTCCCATCAGTCAGCAGAGCCTGCTCCCGTGTCTAATATCTGGCTTGTTCAGAAGACAGGTAGGGCCTAGGGGAAGAACACAGGCTGGACTGACTCATTACAAAACATAATATTCATTGGGTCCTGTGTAGATTTTGGAATTAAATGTTAAAAAGGAGGGAAGTTCGTTTGGCAGGTCGGAGAAGTCAGTGCACGGGAGCAGCTGGAGCAGCCCGGCAAAGCCACAAAGCTGGACCTCTCTGGCTTCATGTCACCGAATTTCCCACTCCATTCTTAGGCTCTGTTCTCTCTCCAAGCTGGTATTTGTTTTGGTTCCTTCTTTTGGTGCTGCTTTCATACCAGCCTGAGGATAACCAGGGTTTAGACTTTCAACAGTCCAGTTAATTGCCAAGTGGGGCTCACTGGGACTTGGGCCCAAGAGCAACAATAACAGAAATATTTAGCACCTGCAGCAGGTAACTCTGTCCTCCTTCAAAGTGTGGAGCAAAAGGCGAGTGTGCCAAATGCGTTGTTTCACCAGGATCACTGTTGCCTTTCCAGAGGGGTTTCTTCCATTTCTGTACCTACGGGGTAGAGATAAAGTGGAACGAAAACAACCAGGGATTGTTTTCTTCCAATCTCTCTGCCTAACTTGGATTAAAAAAACCCCTTGAGTCAAGTTGTGTGAGAGTTACAGGTCGAAGTTTTTCTGGGACAATTTTTGATGATGTCAAATTGTACCCCTGTAAGATAAGTACAAAATACAAGAATTCTCCTTTTACATCCTATAAAAACCCACGCAGCTTAAAAACCCTTTTTGGATAATCTGAAAGGTTGTTCTCAAGAGAAGTGCAGAAATACCCTTTTGTTTGTTGGATGATTATTCATAAAGTTATGATAACTCCTCTTTGGCAGCTTTTTAAACTAGCCTGGGGGTTATATCAGCAAAAGGACTGGTGTATTCAGCCCTTTGAGTGGACAAACTGCAAGCAGAGATCAAGATGCAGCACTCGAGACTCACAGTTCAGAGGCTGCAGAGCCAGCACCCTGCAGGACTTTATCTGCTGTAATTTACAGATTGCTAATCCTGACTCCTGCTCGCTTTGAATGCCTGAGTGGGGGAGGACTGGCAGAGCCCAGGGGGCTTTGTGTGCTTATGAATAGTGGCAGGAAAAGATCCCTTCCCACAGGAGTAACACTCCGTTTTCCTCTGCCATCGGTGCAAGATAAGAGCTGGCTGATTCCTACCTGTGGCTGAGGTGTTAGCACTGAAAGGCTGTGTCCATGTGCTGCCTGGGAGATGAGGCAGAGGGTTTCAGTCCAGCTCCTGACAAGGAGTTCCCTGAGTGAAACCCACAACAAGCACTGCTCTGTGCTTGTTACCTGTCCTGCTGTGAGGGCCAGTGGCTGAATCAGAAGGGGAGAAGGAACCCTCTCTTCCCTCAGATAGGGAGTGCTGCTAAACAAATCAATTCATCGTATTGAGCGTAACGGGGTGATTTTTGAAAGCGTATCTAAAAATGTGTAAAATATATTGTATAGATAATGAAATTAGATCACCTAGTTTGAGCTTATATAAAAAAGAATCATAAATATCACTGAGACCTCGAGGATAATTGAAGCACATCTTCTGAGCAAATATTTTATCTTGACCTGACGATGACAACATACAGGGACTTCGGAGTTTACTTTGGAAGCTTTTTCCTTAGTTGAAAAAGGAAAAAAGAAACTTATTTCTGCTTTTGTCCTATGTGGATGTAATTTTCAGTCATTCTGGAGAGCCTCTTTAATAGCTGATTTCTTTCCATGTAAATATAATCATGCTCCATAATCAAAACCTCTATGGTATTTCTTTCTGTGACACAGAACTATGCAGATTGAACTCCTTAACACCCCTCTCACCAAAGGACTTTTTCTAAAGCTTGCTGGAGTTTTAGGGACTTCCCACTGATACCAGTGAGTTTTGGACTAGAAAATGGCCCAAACTGGGCTATATGTGAATGAAGTCTGCAGAGTCAGGGCCCTGATAAAAGCAGCTGGCATCCTAATCCTGGTTTGGTATCAGATCTAAGGGAGCTGTTTCATCAATACATGCTGACGAGAACTGAAAAGATTTGGTCGTGCCTTTGAACATACTGAGGATTTTGAGAGGACAAAGTGGGGAAAAATAGGGACAGCTGGAATTTGTTTTGTTGTTTTTTTGGGTTTTTTTTTTAATACAATTTAAGGTTTTTGTTTATTTTTTTTAATAGCGTGAATGTAACGCTCATGAAAACGCTCGCTATACACTGAAATCTTCTATGAATCAACAAAACATGTACCAGCAGCACAAACTTCACCTTGCCTAAACAATGTACGTCTCAATTCCGACTTGAAAAGACCACCTGTAGGGGAAAAATGTTAGTTCGGTATCCAGGGGCCATTCATTCCTTTGCCACTTTGCTGAGACTGCCAATTAGTGCCAACTTGTGGTGGCAGATTTCGTGATGTAGACACATGTTCTCTGGAAAGTGGGCTGAGATATTCGACTCATTTCACATAGGGCACAAAGAATTATTTGCTCTGTGCTATACAAATGGGAATTGTCCAAAGCTTTCCTCTGTGTTAGCCTCTGTACGCTTACTGAGTGTAAATACAGGGGAAATTGGTGTTATTGCAGGGACAAATTAGCACCAGAACTGAGCTGTATTTTTTTAAATGTGCTGCTAATTGTGCCCAATTTGTGCTGGAGTACTCACTCAAATGCAAAAGCACAAAACCAACCGAACACATTTCAGGGTGCCAAAGAGAGCTCGCACTTTTCTCTGAGCAAATTATCCTTCTAGTTTCACACTGCAGCAAGCGCCAATTGGTCCCACTAAAACCTTTATCTGGAGTAATCAAATTAGCACTGCATGTTAGCAAATTAGGCTGCATTTACAAAGGTTTATATTTGCTGCAGGTTTGGGCATTAAAAGAAAGCATTTTCTAAGTTCTGCTTTAAAATTTCTTATATGAGTAACGTCGATTCTGTGACATTTAAAAATAGGGAGCTGCTGAAATGGAAGAAATGAGGCAAAATAGTTGTTTGTGTTTCACTACCAGAGAAATGTGAATTAGGAATTGCAGAAGTTTCTAAACTTTAAGGTAGAACTGAGAAAGCTGGAAGGGGTTTAATTCTTGTTTTCCCAGTAGGTTCATTCTTCCCCCGGGTACACAGAGGGCCAAAGAGGTGCCACTGGTTGCACCCAGGAAATTACTGGGGCTACACAGCTGCTGTGAAGGGCAGTGCAGCATCAGGCACATCACGGAATTTGCTCCTGCCAAAAGGTGTGCCACTGACAGGGTGGGAACTACAAAATGCTCCCAGGATTGCCAAAAGGAGAGACGAGAAAAATTGCAGGCTAAATTTCTCCCTGGCAAATACCCACAAAAGTCATCAGAGTTTTATTGGGGCTGAATTTCAGCCACTGAGATTAATTGTTTAATGTTTGTATTATATGAAGATTAACAATGTAATTGTTAAGTACTACTGAGGCTTCTGCTTCCAATATTGTTTTTTGTTTGAAGTTTGCGAAACTTGCCCAAAGCTGGATTATTCTTTTTTTTTACTGGTTTGGTTGTGAGAAGGCAGAGAAAAGTAACACGCAGAAGTGCATCTGACATTAGGCACTATCACCCTCCTGCTTTCAGCTGATCGCAGGGGGATAACTTTGGGAAATCGCGTGGCAAAATAAGGCACAGGAGTTCCCCAACCAGTTACAAACGAGGCTACACCAGAGGCACCACTGTGCTGGGGGTACAAGGAACAGATGACTTCAGGACACTGTGGCCTGAGTCTTTATATTTCATTGCTGGCAGATGCAAGAATTTATTTGGGCAGAAAATTCTGTAGAGTCTGCACAGACCACGCATAGAGAGTGCAGAGCCTGAGTTTCGCCCCTAATTTTGAGGTCTCGGCCCAGATCTCTCAGTGCCTTCAGAAGTGTGTGCATATGTGATTTCTAGCCAGTGCTGTAAAAGAATAAATCACTTGTAATGGGTTTCTGCGAGCAGCTTTGTAACAATCAGGCTGTTGATCTGCTCTTCACAGATCAATATCTCTGGAAAATGCTGCTTTATTGCCTCAGATGCCAATCCAGGATTCAAGGAAGGAGCTGGAGGTGGCAAGAAGGGCACGACCAAAGAGGCCTCACAGAGCACCAAGTGAGCATCAATCACAGCCTCCTTATCAGCAACACAATGCCATGAAAGAGCTATTGAGCACCGTAATCCAGAGTAGCATCTGAGTCAGGAAGTCTCTGCATCATTAATTTCCAGAAACTAGGAGAGGAAACCAGGGGGCAAATAAAAAATACCACTTTCTCCATGCCCTGGTTTTGGTGCTCCTTGGTCAAGCATCCTCCAGTGACAACTGGATATGCGGCTGCTTATGGCTTTGGTCTGACACAGAGGGGTGTTCATGTTTTTGGAAGATACTGTCACTCTCCTCTTCTGATTACACCCACAGGAACCAAATCATAAATGTGAAAACATATCTTACAAGTAAATAAGTTCACGAGCTTTGATGAACAAAGTAGACACTGAGTTTGCTAAGCTGGATTGGGAATTAAAACCCCCAGTTTTTCAAGCAGTCTCTGAAGTTAAGCCCCCTCCCTGAAGTTTATTGCATGAGCCAAGAGAGGGAGACCATTCTTTCTAACAATGTCCTTTCAGCTACTTTGATGCTAAAAATAAGAAATGTTTGATAGCTATCCAAGCAAAGAAGGTGAAAACAGTAATTTCCAGCTTTTCTAAAGCTCTTTGACTATATACATTTGATAAAAGCCCAGCAGATGAAGTCAGATTGTTTTTTTCCTGCTTTTTATGCCTATAAACTCCCTTTCACTTATCTGAAGCCTGAACAGTTAGGATTGAAAATGTCTGCTCATTAATAAGCTTGCAGAGCAACACTATATTTTCGGCAGAGATAATGCATATTCCTGATAGTTACTGGAGTTTATGGTTAGGCTAAATTTATTTTGTAGCTGCCAGTAGAGTGCCTGCCTGAGGACAATAGCTAGAATTCTTTTCTTAGTGTTGCCAGTCACACGTTACCCGTTTAAGATAAGGCTGGGGAATAAATCTCATGGAAGCATTTAGCCATTGATTTATAAGGGTGTTTCTCCTTGGGATCTGCTTTTGCAGCACCAGTGACAGGGTTGAAATGGAACTTGCAACTCTCCCGAGTTGCTGAAGCAATTAAATCAAACTGAACTTTTTTGTTGTTGGAACTCTTTCTTTTGTTAGGCTTTGGGAAAAGGAATTATTTCAAATAGAAATGCATTTTCAATTTTGTTGAAGAACAGAATTCTGAAAGTATTGGGAGCCCTGCATTCAACCACTGTAAGTGCTGTAAAAGAGTTAAAGGTTCTGCTGAGTCTCATCTCATTACCCCCTTAGGGGTGAGACTGCCCAGGAGGTGTCATTTCCAAAGACACACAGTGGTTCTTGGATCCCTGCATCATCTTCCCTGGCCAGGCATGGAGATCACAGTGTGTGAAGATCTGTCCCAGATCTCTGTTCCAAGGACTATTTCCACAGTGTCTGAAACGTCAGTTTTCCTTCGTGAGTAGAAATGTATTATTTTCTGTAGTGGAAAAAAACAACCCCTTCCTGTTTTCCAGGCAGCTCTGTTTTGATAATTTCAACTTCTACCAGTTCCATATACTTTTATTAATATCACCAATGACACTGATGCTCTGAAAAAGAGACCATGCCTGTGTAATAGGCAGGGTTTGTGATTCTCCTACTGAAAGAGAAGTCTCCAGTTACTCCAGACTAAGGCTTTTCTTGCCAGATGAGTGCTGGCTGCTGCACTGAGTCTGTGATGGGTCGGTGATGATAAATAACTTGTGCTGACTGGGATGGAGGCTATCACATTTGGTTTTCCTTGTTGTTGGGTAAGAACTTGAACCCGAGTCTCTGGGAGAAAACTGCTGTGTATTTACTCTGTTACCAAGATCTCCTTTTCAAAATCCGGTGTCGGTAGCAGGAAGTGCAGCCAACACACTGATTTGTGTGAGCATATTTCTCATCTCAAAAAGATTATGTAGGCTCTCTGTAGGTAATGTACTGCACCTCAGAATGAACACTAATATGGAAAAGTACTACAGCATTCCAGAAATGTCTAATCATTGCTGATAAATTTTATTTGCCACTTGTGTGCATTATTATGACAGATTCCTCCTTAAAGCTTAGGACAGTCAAAGTCTACACAGGCCAAACTCAAAGCCTTCAGCATTTTGCTTCACACTTTTGTTATGGGATGTAAAAGTTTTAAAGGGGGTACTCAAACATTAAAGAGGATAAGCAAAGCATAAATAGAAAGGGGTATTTTGCTAATGAATGAGGAAGGTTGGGGTGATTTGGTGAGAATTTTTACGAGGTTTAGGTTTTAAAGTGAAAAAGAAGTAGTTTTCAAAAATACAGAAGAGAAGTGGTCTTTTGACCACCTCCCCAAAGTGCTCTGTGTTGATCTTGGGAAAAGTCATCCTCTCTCCATTGACTGTAAAGGAAATATGGGAAGAGGAATCAACATGGGGTAGCGTTAGACACGTGGTGTGCTCCTCCCTGCTGGCAACAACAGTTCCTTTTTCAGTCTGAGAAGTTCGTTTTTCAGACTGCTCACTTCACTTACAGTCCAACTGGCTTTTGAAAATGAAATGTAGATGCCCAAGTTATTCAGATGTCTAAGTTATTATTTGTCCTCTTTACCTTGTCCAAGCCTGTTTTGTTCTGGGGACTCTTTGGAAGGTTGGGGAACTGGTGGGATGAAAACAAGCCATGGCATTAGGGAGATGAAATCTCATTAAGAAAGCAGCTGTGATTCTCTAATCCCTCCCTGTGAGTCTTGCTCAGAGCCAGAGCTCGGGCTGAATGAAGCAATGAGGAGGCCACGGACCCAAATTCAGATGAGGAGTTTGAACCCTTCAGTGGTATTGTGGTTTACTCTGTCCTAGAAAAAAAAGTGGCTCGTGTAACCTGGGATGTTCAGGTGGGAAGTGTGGATGCAAACCCTCACACAGATGAGGGACCTGAATATGTGCTGGCCACCTGCTGAATGAATAACACCTTCTCTGAGGGTCAGCCAGGTCGTCTCCAAAATCTTTTATCATACATGGGCGCCTGAGGGAAGAGTGAAAATGTGTTATTTCTATTTTCGGTTTTAAGTTTGTATTTGGGTAGGGTGGGGAGATCCTTTCTCATTTCAATAGCAGGAACGGGAAGAAAATGAGATTTGGATCAAGTTGATTGTTGACTTTTTTTTTTCCTCTTCAGATTTCACTGCCAAAAAAGCCCAAATTTATAAAGAAAAGTTTTTCCCAGTCTTACATGTGGAAAATTAGTAGGGTTCACTTCATTGCAACTGGCATCAGTGAGACTACTGATGTAGCATTATCTTTGTGAGGTTAGTTTTAACAAAAAAAACCAAAGAAAACCAACGACAACAACAACAAAAAGCTGTTGTGAGCCTGATTTAAAGGCACATATTAAACTATCCCTCATAATGGGGAAATTATATGGATGGAGAAGTGCTCCAGAGCTCCTGTGCTAACTCAGGTCTGCCAGGGAGGCCTCAGAGCAGTCTAAGTGTGAGCTCTCAGCCTGTGATAGCAAACAAGCCTCACAAAGGAAAGCCTGAGAAAAATCACACCACTCTCTGATGATAAATGCAAAATCTTGTTGGTTTGGGAGTGAGTAAGCAGAGGTGGTGAGACTTTTGAGAATGTTCAGGAAAAGAATATCATATTATAGTCCGGTTTATATTGTGTTGAAACAGAAAGCAAGAGTTGGACTGTTTCCATGATCAGCTCCAAACAGTGTCACAGGTCATGACAGGATGGATCAGTTGCTCTCCATTTTTATCATGACAGCATCCTCAGTTTGTATTAAACAACAAATTTTGTCAATCTGTTCATATTTTTCAACTGCTTTGTGAAATCCTGATAGCAAATCTGTTCTAAGTCTTCCCTCCTGCCCCCCTGACCCAGCCTACTCTGCTTATTCAGGAAATGATCTCTAAAGCTTGAACACTATTTACATTATCAAGATTTACTTATCTTTTTTTCCACTGAAACACTAAGCAGCTCTTACATCAATGTAGGTGTGTTTGAGAATTATGAGAGCCTTCAATTCTCATACCAAACTACACCCACACAAGTCAATTCCAGTTCCAATGACTAAAGGTCATGTGAATGGCAAAAAGTAACAGGTAAGAACCTAATTTGCTATTAAGAGTAACTGAATTTGCAGTTATGGTTTATTAGTGAAGGAATTAATGCCACGAGGAGTAAATCCTTTCCCTGCCTTTTGTTGGTGTTTGTTCCCACTATTCCTGCTATTATTTTTAAAGACAGTTCCAATGGAAAAATAGACTTATGATGTGTGAGAACACAGATTTGCCTTTAAACACACCAGTGAGAGAGAGACAGTGGTGGGCTAGCTCCTTGCCAAGGGGTAGGTAGCATTCACTACCCAGCTCCTTCTGCAGGCTTTGCTAAAAGCAAAGGTTTGAGTGCTGGGAATTGTCAGGTTCCCTGAGGCTGATGGCCCCTGTTTGTGCATCACACCTTTCCCAGGGAGACTTATTCATATTTCTTAGGTTCAACTGAATTCTCACATTAATTTAGTGGTTCCAGTTCTTAGCATGGCCCTTTGTCTTCTTTCAGCCAGATCCTCCCTGGGATAGTGGTCTCTTTGATTTGTTCTTCTCCCATACCATACCTGGTATTTATTTGTGCTTCCCACCTGAGCCATTTGTTAATCTACAGGCTCTGAAGACCAAAGTGGTGAAGATCCTGCAGACATCACGTGCTGTCAGGTTGGTCTCACAAAGGTGTTGCCACCCTCAGAGACTTTTACAGGAGACACAATTCTGAAGTGGTTGGGTGGTTTCCCTGAATTCAGTCGTGTGTGGGCCATCAGCCTTCAGCTCTCCCCTCAATGTCACCTTTTGTCAGGAAGCAAAAGGTGGCACTAGGTGGGGGAAAGATGAAAACGTCTTCTAGGAATTCAGGAGCAAACCCAGTGTTTTTGGGGACTGTGTGTTAAGGGACTTGGCTTGTCTTGCAAATTACTTCTAGCAGAGTGAATTTGAAGAATAGGAAGAAAATCCCATGTGTGGGCATACTTCTGTAATAAACCCCCCCCCTCCTCCCTGGAATCACCTCTTGACAAGACAGAACCTTCGATTCTGATAATGAAAGACTTGTAAACACTTGAGAAATTTTCTTCATCATATCAACAGCCTCGCTTTCTTTGGTCTCTCTCTCTTTCTTCTGCTTTTAGCTGTACACTGAAGGGAAGAGTCAGTGGCATTTGGAATGGTGTGATCGATGCTGTTTCTGTATTTCCAGCAAAGTGGAATCTGGATCTCCCAGTCAGTGGTGCTCCGTTTCCCCTTAAATTATAGCCACCAGACTTCAATTTTCCTTTCTAGAATAAGGTAGGACTTGACGTGAAGAGGAATATATATAATTATCTGGACAAAATGAAGTTATTCTGTGGCTCATCCTTATTATCTGTGGCTGCTACAAAGCTCAAAGGTCAGGATTTTTTGTTTGTTGTTTGTTTTTTTTTCCTGTCACAAACTCACAGCAGGTCAAGCTGGGTGTTTAGGGTAATTGTGAGCAGGTCAGTGTCATCTAAGCAAATGGACAGAGCTCGTTTGACAAGGCATGTGGTTTTCTCAGTTGCTTCCTGCTCTATCTGTCCATCCTTTTCAATGTGTGCTGTTGAGACATGGTTAAGTATATTGGCATATTGAGTACATTCGATGCTGTTACAAAAATTGGTGGGATTTTTGCCTAAATCCATTTCTTATTCTGTTAAATGCAAAAGGTTATCATGACATCCACAACAGGGTGGCTGAACATTTGGACTGGCAGCATCAGGGAGGTACATAAAGGACATCAGGATAAACAGGGATGGCAGAGAGAAACTGGGAAGGAAGGACAGGAAATGGGAAAGAATTCTTTTACCATGATTTGGCTGGAGCAGATGTTATAGTGCATTTTGCAGCCAGTGGTGGTTTTAACAAAGCAGCAAACCCAAAGTAAGTGCCACTGTAAGTGCAAGGTTGCATAAAGCCATGTGAGCTCACAGTGAGATCTGAAGTTAGCCTTACATCTGAATTTGTACCATGGCTGATTTGTTAGGATCTAGAGGATCTCTCTGTGTGTGTTTAATGGATTTTGCTATCTTTCAGCAGCAGAAAGCATTCAGATCCTGTCTGCAACCATTGCAATGAGTATTTTCTGTGTACAACTGTGTCGTGTTGTACCTAAACAACATCTTATTTGGAACACTGGGATGCAAAGCTTCCAGCACAGTGCTCAGCCTGCTGCCATGTTTATCTACACTTCCTTGGTGGTCTGGTCTGTGCTGGAGGCATGGAAACCGATAGCTCCCCAAAGGCTGCCAAATCCACTGCCCTGATCTCTGCTGGTGTGGTGCCACCAGCAACTGCAGCTCTGTCCTGAGGCCCCAGTGCTCCAGTGACACGAAGGTGAAGCTGTTGTTTTGAAAGAAAATAAAATTGACTGAATTTTGGGTTGGTGCAGACATGCAAAGCTGCCTTCCGTTGGCTAATGAGTAGCATCAGTAAATAATAATATGATTACTACTAACACAAAGCCTGATAATGCTTTCCTAGGGAAAAAGAATTCTTTACACTTCAAAACTAAGTGGGTTAAGCTCCATGATTTTTCTTATAAAGGACATCAGGATGAAGGGTCACTCTTCTGGCCTGGGAGTGTCTTTCACCACTTCACCCTTTGTAGACCTGACTGATTTTGTAGCTCATACTTTCAGAATATGTGAGAGTCAGGATGTGTGTGGCAAAAGGAGCACCAGGAACACCACAGCTGACAATTTTTTGTCAATGTCCTGGCAAAAAAAATGGAGTACCAGACCATTGAATATCAACTGCAGTTGAGGATCACTGTGCTAGGAATTTCCCTTCAACGCTCATTCGATTTCTAGATGTTAACTCCCCTGGCAAAATTGCCTGATGCTTTCCAGCCACACTCCAGAAAGTCCAGAAATGAGAAGGTCACCTTTCTTGAGACTCTTCTGGCATCTCAAAGAATGCAGTGATTCAGAAATTCTGTTTGCTTAGTAATTTATAAGACTTCTTACTTTTCCTGTTAGCCTTTAAACAGAGGGAAGAACCATGGCAAAATACTTAAGATTAAAAGGCATGGTTTCCTCTTCAGATGAAAGTAGCATTCACTTTGAAATGCTTGGTGGTGGTTTTGATTCATGTCTTAGATGGACCTTTGTCTGCCAGAAGCTGCTACCTTTGCACAGCTCCAGAGAAATTGCTGGAACACACCGTGGGGCCGGGAAGAGCGGAGAGTTCAAAAGTGGACCAAAGGAGAGCGATAAATCTAAAATAAAGCCACTGATCCAGGCAGACTTCCTTGTAAGACAGAAGATTTTAATGCTGTTTACTGGTATCATTTTTCAGAGCTCCAGTTAAATGCAAAACAAATCACAGATATGTTAAAATTTTACTGTGTGGGTCGGACTGTTGTTTTCAATGAGCAGTGGTAAAGCCCCTGCTGTGGTTTCAGCATGGTTAAAAGTCCTGTTTTTGCTGTTCACAGTGATTAAGAAAATAGCACGTTTGATACGCTTTCGAGTTATGTGAATGCTTCTGTTTTAAATCATGAACGAGAAAATTGTTAACAATAGGTTAATTTTCTGTTTGTTGCTCAGATGGGACGTTTCAGTCCCTAAAATTGAATGCTAGTGTAAATCACTGTCTCTGCAGCATTGCTGAGTTTGCTTTCAGATGGATTTATGGAAAGGTTTGATTTTCCTTTTCTTTAATCTTATATTGGCTTATAATGGAGCCCACACCACAGCCTTGTAGTGAAGCAGGCAAATATAGCTGTCTTCTAGCTCATGCCTCAGCAGCTGCGAGGTACTGGCACACAGCAGAGGAGCTTTGTCTCTTGGGTTTTTGGATTTCATTCAATCGGTTCCACTTTGCATATTTATTCATAGTAAAGCACCATTAGCTCAAGACTAATAATTGGGATGGCGTGAAGAAAACTGTATAAAGAAATGCAGGCCACTTGGCTCTCCTGAGGCCTGACTTGGTGAAGATTTGACTGGTTCTTTACGTCAGGAGCTCTGTGAAGCCTCTGAATAACATATTAATGCATGTTGCTGCTTTTCTCGTCCTCTCGTTTAACATATTTCAGTTCAGTAGAGTGTTTCTTCAATTATACACATGTAGCTTAAAACCTAGCCCACAAACTAGGTAGGAACCTGCTTATCTTTTTGAAAGGTAACTAGAAAAAGAAAAAAATCAACATTTCTAAATGCTAGTAAAGAGCAAATCAAACGTCTTCATCAATGCCAAGGATTTAAGCTGGCAGTTTTATACCTGCTATATATTTATTTGTAAATGAAAACGGAATATACAGCATAAATATGGGTTTCATTTTACATAAACCTCCATTCAAGCCGTTTTGGGTTGGTTGGAGCCTTTTTGTTCAGAGATGAATCACTGCAAGAGCTGGTCCTTCAAAGTTCCTTATTGAAACAATCTTATCTGCCTATCTTCCTACCAAGCCCTTTGGGCTCTTTGGATGGAGAGCATGCTGTGACAGGAAATCTTACAGAGAAAGGAAAAGATTTTCAGGGTTCACGGTTTTTTTTGTTTGTCGGTGATTCTGGCACCTTGAAAGTACAGGGGTATCAGAAACTGATTGAATTAAGAGGATCACGACCCAAATGTCCCAGCAAAGGCCAACACTGTAATACTATGAGATAATTACCCCTGATTCTGGAGGGACATCAAGATGTGGATGAAGTTTTACCAAAATTTGCATCTGGATATCCAGCTGTTAGACCTTGGTTCATTGAACCTCCACCTGAAAGGCAGAAAACAACAGCAAAAGAAGCCATCCCAGGAGCCAGCTTTGTTCCAGGGGGCTTCAGGAAGCCAAATGGGTTGTTTAAGGATGTAGATTGTATTCTCTGCCTGCTGAAGATCAGGATCCTGGGGATTTTATCATATGCTCTGAGGGCAGAGACCCGTTTATAGAACCACATTGAAACCACCACGGGTCAGAAGATGAAAGAAATGTTGTGAGAGCCACTGACTGATTAAGCAGTCTGTCATCAATAATGGACTTTGAGGAAGTGGGACAGTAAATATGTCTGGGAGAAGGAAAAATTAAGTCAAAACTGAACCTGTGCTTCACACTGAGGTACAGTCATAAAGCAAAAAATACTGTGCTGTACTTCTGGTGTTCTAATTTATGTGTGTAGATAGGAAGAAGTTGCTTCTATTTCCACTCGGAAAATGGACATTAGACTCTTAATGCACTTTCTGAGTTGAAGTCAAATAAGTGAAGAGTGCCAAGCTAGTAACAGTATAAGCAAATAGACCTCTATTACGTCAATTAAGTTGTGGCTATTTATTTTAGAGCTGATTTTGGCTAGCGTATTGTGCTCAATATATTGCATTATGGAACAGTTTGACTGTGCTTCAGATTACTGCTCTGCAGTATGTGGGGAAACTATTAATATATAAATATATTAATATATTAGAAATATAAACCCAGGTGTGGTTCAGTTGCATCCCAGGAAGGTTCCACACTGCAGGAATGCCAAATGGGTCTGCAGGCAGCACAGCCAAAGCCTTCTGTCCCATGCTAAACCCTCACAGTGAAAGTGAATTTTATGCTATTGGAAAACACTTTTGAGTGGTGTGGCTTCACATCAGGTCTGTCGGTGAAATAAGCCACTTCAGCAAAAATAGTGTCGTGTGAGCACATCCCTATTTTCGTCCTTATGGAGAAACTAAACTAAAAAATGACACCAAATGATCAGTACTATAACAGCAAAGGTTTCTACAGTTAACCTGGTCTCAGCCGAATCTGCAGTGATGTTAAAAATCACAGGGGAGTGGACCTGTGGGTACCTTTCAGCAGTTTGCTGGATTGAGAGGTAAGTGAAGCAGAAGATTTCCCACCCAGCCTCATTTAAAGCATGTGGGATATCGGTATCCATATGGAATGCTTCACGATTAATCATCGTGGAGATTTGTCTCTGTGGAAGATGTTTCGTTCAGCCCAGGACTGAAAAACAAAGGATATGTTGCTGCCACACTAATGAAAAACACAGACAATCTGCTGCTCATATGTGCCAATTGTTGCTGCAGCCTTTACATAAATGCACTTAAAGATGAGAAAAATAATTGCAGGCAACCATTCTGCAGAAAGCTCATAGGAATACGGGCTCTTTAGGGGGAAGCTTTCCAGTGCGTAAAAAGCCTTTCACAAACTTAATTCTTGTTACTGAGTTCTTTGTGCTTGCTGTTGGTGAGTCCATCAGACCACAACACCTCAATCGAAAAAGTGCCAAGCAGAAAGTGAAATTGCAGTCAGGGGATGAGAAATGTCAAGGGAAATTTCAAATTTTAGGTGGTTTTGTGCATAAGACTAGGCACGAGCACAAAACCTGACCTGAATCCCAGAGAACCTTCTAAGGATGACCACGACAGGTACAGCTGTGCACATATTGGCAATCCAGTCAGTTTCTGAAAGTTTTTAAGTAACAGAGAAGTGTAATCATTGCCACTGCAAAATATTGTATAGAAATGGTCACTTCTGTGGGCTGAATAATGTGCTACTTGTGGGTAGATGATACCTTTGAATGGGTCTGCTTTTGCTCACCAAGTTTCAAAAGGTGTTTTGTAATATTATTGGTAAATATTCAGGCTCTTGCTCAACTGAGGTTCAGATCCTTGCAGCATGAAAAGATACTTCTGTAGCCACAATTATCATAGGAATTGTACTGTTCCCTTTCTCCTGCAGTTTCCAGAGGCTTCTCCTCATTTGTTGTCCCAAATTGCGTGGGCTGTGGCCCTGGAGTGTTGGAGAGTTGCCACCGTGTCATTCTGCAAGGCCATACTCCACCCGTGTGCAGTGCTGGCCCCTCTGCTGCAAGAGAAACAAACCCCACAACTGCCAAAGGCCCTGGAAAGGGCAGAAGGAATGACCAGAGGCCTGAGCAAGGAGTGACTGCACCTCCTGGGGTGCTTCAGTTCAGAAAATAAGTGAGCAAGGAGGGATCTGATAGAAGTCTACCAACCACTGGTGGCGTGGTCAGGTCAATACCGGTTACCATCCCCAAGAGTGCAAAAAATAAGGGTTATAGAATGATCTGGGCAGGAATCATGTTCAAAACAAAGAGAAGTAACTTCTAGAAGACTAGAACTTCCTGCCAACAGATGCTTTGGATGCGAAAAGCGCCTGCATTGGCTCTAAGGGGAGACAAGGGAAATACCTGGAAGGGACAGCTCTGTTGGAGGTTCCTAAGTGGCTGCACCAAGCTCAGGAAACATTTGAGCTGAAAATAATTCCAGGCTGGGAAAGTGCTCAAAGAAAGTGTCATATACATTAGCCCCTGTTCTTAACTTAGACACGAGGTTTGCCTATGGCCATTGTTGAAGACAGGATGCTGGGCCAGGTGGCCTTTCTGCAGCTCCTATATCTGCTATAGATAAGGTTTTGCCAAGATATTTTAACACTTGGTATCCGAAATGTTGACGGTTTGGGTTTTTTTTTCACTTGGTCAGTCTTTCAGGTTCCCAGTTCAGTCCAGACATTGTTCAGATTGTCTTCATCGTGGTATCTGGAGAATTAATGCAGTGAATTTTAGTGTGATTGGAACAAGGCTTTTGAAACAAAAATTCAGAAGGCTTCAGTCTATTTTCCACCCTCCAAGTATTATTATGGAAATGACTGCATCTTCCTTTGTTTCCATCTGTTATTTCTGTGGCAGTAAGTTCCCAAATATGCTGTAAAGAGCTGTGGACTTGCTGTGTTGGCTATTATCCATGCATTGCTCTGCTACTCATCCCCAAACATACCTCTTAAACGATCTTTCTCTGAATGTATGAGCCTCAGTTTCCAAGCTGAATTTCATTTAGTTATTTTATCACAGGTACTAACCAACAGTTTTGGTTGCTGGTTTTTCTGGGATGTTTCAGCCTTCCACACAAAGCAGAGAACACCACCATTGAGACCTGTACTGGAAAACTTTTGATCCGTGATATGTGTGGTACGAGAACAGCACAATTCTCTCATCTTTGTCTTTGGTAGAATGCAAGGCAAGTACATAAAATACTTCCTTATTATAATGCTTAGTAGTAAGTGTTGCTATTAAGTCATCAGCTAATTTCTGATTCTGTGAAAGAAGCATGTTTTGGGCAGAAATTTTCCAGGCCTAGGTTTGTTACAAAGTAAATTGTTTGCTGAATAAAAAGCTTTTAAGCAGACAGACAGCTGAAAGGCCTGAAATTCAACAGTTGCAGTTTGCATGGAAATTGTCTTTATTGTGGAGTTGTCTATAGGTTTTTTGTTTTGGCCTTCATTTTCAGTTGTCTCCTTTGCTTTGCCACAGCCATCTTGTTTAGTCTTTGCCATTAGAAAACAATCAGAAAACCAGTGTTGCCAAGTACAAATGCATCTCATTTTTAAAGTTCAGCTGGGTTTTTTTTCCTTATATGATGAATTTTACACAGAGGCTGCTGCATGATACCTTTCAAATATGGCCAACTCCGCCAAATCCAGCGAAAGGAGCATTTTGGCCAGACGTTATTGTTGCTGCCATTGTGAGTTCCACCATTGCCAGACCTTCTGGGCTAAAATAGCACAATTTTCTGCCTTCATATATAAGGGGCTGACTGGCATAAAAGAGAAACCTTGCATTTGTCTAGGTGCACAGCAGAAAGAAGCAGGTGCACGTACAACAATGCAGAGACTCTGTAGGAGAGGTGCAGCATCTCTAGGATTTTCAATATTGTCTAAAAGGCCCTCGAAGCAGACCTGAAAAATAGCTGCAAACTAGATTGTGATAAGGAGTAGAAGAGATTTAGCTGATTATTAGAGACCAAAAGGAAGTCAGCTCTGTGTGAAAAACAGCAGGGCTGAGCAGCCAAAGGAAGGTGGAGGTGAGTACAGAGGTGTAAAGACCCCATCAAGAAGGTGTCATCGTCAGCTTGAAGGCCAAAGATTTGGCAGGTGAAAATTAGTACCATTTTTAGGTATTCCAATTCCCTACCAAGACGTGATGCTGGGGCTTAGTCGAGCAAGCTTCGTTGAAATAACTCCTGTCTTAAGCCATCCTATAAAACAGGCTTCTGGAAGGGCTTCTGAGGTTGATTAACTTTGTTCTCCCACCTAGTTTGCTTTTCATGAAAGTTCTGGTTTCACTCAGGGCTGGAAATGGGACTTGTCAGGAAGGCAATGAGAGTTCTGCGGCGCACGAGGAAACGCAGGAGCTTGCCAATGGAAACCTTTGTCTGGTGAGGTTTCGTTCAAAAAGTGTGTCCATGCAAATTCAAGGGATGGGCCAGGCAAGTCGAATTCCTCTTTCATTCTGTGACACACCGGTGAAGCTTTACGTGACAGGACAGCCCGGGAATGACACGGGGTGAGATTGTAATCAAACTGCATTGTCACGAGCTGGCTGAGAGACAGGCAGCGCTTCCAACCTTTGTATCCCTGCTTTGACAACAAACTGTGGAGCTTTTAGTTGGCAAGGCAGACCAAAACATGGCATTTCATGTTTTTAGCTCTGTGCGTGTGCTTTTTGGGGAGCTTCATTCTCTTTTCCTGCCTCCTCTCTGGTTCCATGGAGCCAATATTTTTTAAGCTGGCAAGACGTGCCTTTTCTTTGTTTCCAAACTGGTGAAAAGTCTTCCAAGGGAAAAGATATGGGGGGTTATTTTGGTTTTCAAAGCTTTTGCTGATATTATTTTTTCCTTCTCTACACATCCTTTGCACTCAGAAACAAAATGATTGCATTCAAAAGAAAATGTGCTCAGAAGTCAGAGCCTTTTTTGCAGCATTTATAAGTGAAAGTGCAATCCAGCTGCTGGCAAATCCTAAGCTCATTGTTTTGGCAACGCTGTTTCATTTACTTTTTTTTTTCCTGTTATACTGACTTGTTTGCTCAGGTATTGGAATTCAGAGTTTTTCCTTCTTTTTAGAAATTCACACCCTTTCTGGCAAGGTTGGAGCTGTTTTTATTGCTTACAATTATACCTACAGGTAAAATAAATACTTTCCCACGGATGCCCTGGAATCCGGTATGGTTATAAGCTGATGTAGCTGGAAGAGCTGAGTTGTACAACGAGTATTTCTGCTGCTCTGTCTTTTCCTTCTGACACTTCTTAAAGACACAGGGCTTGAATCTGTTCTTGCTCTGGAGTTACTGAAGCAGTTCTTTGTAAATGCTGCAGGGTCTCCTCCATGCAAAGCTGGGTGGATGAGAACGGATCCAAGAGACCCGGAGAAAAAATACCTGCGAGGGAAACCTAATGTGGCTTTGCAACACAAATATTGCTGTGGCCTTTAGAGCATGACTGAGCAGAGCTCGGCACTGTGCACACAAAAAATGGCATTGGGAGGACACGTTGATGTCGCAAAGAAAAGCACGGAAAAGTTAGGAAATGCCCTAATTAAAGCTGCCTGTGTAATTCATTATGATTCATTTTTTAATTAGCTGATCACATATTATTTTTTCCGCAGACCCCTCTTACCTCTGTGCACAGGATGTTCAGAGGCCCCTTAATGAGCAGCTATTCAGTAGTTTGTTTCATCTTCATTGTTCCATGTGTGGCCCAAGGCCTTATTTACTGCATGCTATTAAATCCTGTTTTGAGGGCTAAATCCATAAAAAGGCTTTGGCCTGGTGACCTTGTGTGCTGAAGGATCTGACTTCTCAGCCCCCTGCTGCCTGGTGTTGAGAGGTAGAGTTTATGGCCCAGGTGTGCTGTGGCAGCTGCAGCAGAGCAGGGCCAGCTGTCCAGCCTGGTTCCATGTGCCATTCCGAGCCACCCCTAGCTCAGGTAACTCCAGGAAGCACACCCCCTTCTGTGGCTGCCAGCTACTGTCACCCAAAATCCAAATAATCGTCTCCTTTCCCTGCACGGTTAAACGGGAGTCTAGGATTTGTGACTCATGCATCCTGTTTTCAGCAGTGCCACTTATGTGCTGAGAAAGCCTTGGAAAAGTGTTTCGCCGAAGTTGTGACCCAATTTTCCTCCCTGTAGAAAGGGAATAATGGCATGGGCCAAACCATGTCACAGAGGTGTTCTCTGGCTCCAGTGTTTACAAGTCCTTTGGAGTCTTAGTTATGGGAAAGACAATGTATTGCTTCTTCATCCAAAACTGAAGGTCAAAGTGGTGGAAACATCCCCTTTCTCTCACTGCCTGAATTAGATTTACGGAAGAACTCTTTGTGATTCTCTTTTTTACACAGGAAAGATGGGCTACTTTCAGTGTTCTTTAAACTGGGATCTTCCCGATCACCCCAGAAAACCCACCAACATGTTCTGGAGAAGTCCTGAGGGATTTATGGAGAGATAGTCAAGCAGGCAGTTTTCTTCTCAACTCAAACTGTCAGGATTGTGTCTGCAGCAGAACACAACGAGCCAGGGATGACTCTTTGGCCTGAAGATCAAAGAGCATGGCGTGACTCAGCCGTGTGGCTGAGCTCACCCTCCTCCCCTCCCAAAAAGCCAAGACACCTTGGCCGTGCTGCCTGGTGGAAACAATTGACCTTTGCTATCTCTCAGATCATGCTGAAGCAAATCTGAGAGAGGGGAAGCTGGCAAGGGCCAAGCCAGCACGTTTGTGAGCAGGTTAGCAATGGTGTGGGCAGCACTGACCAGGCTCCTGCTCTGGTCCTTATCATTTATCAATACAGACAGGGCCTGTGCAGGGTGCTCAGCTTTCCCCAAGTCACAGGGAACGTGGGGGAATCTTTAGGATCTGGTGTGTTTCGTTGTTTCACCTCTGGGTGGTTTAGGAGGGTCTGGATTATGTACATCCAGAGCTAACCAGGAATCCTGTGAGGTAATGGCAGCAAAGCCAGCAGTCTTTGGTGGAGTTGTGGGAATGTTCCAATTCTAATGTTTTATCCAGGAGAAATTTTATTGCAACTTTAGACTTTCGTAGGTAAACAATTCTCTTTCTGGAATACTGCTGGGCTTTATATTTCAGAGAGGGAGGGAGGGTCAGGAAGTAGCTACTTGAACCAGAATCTCTTACATTTTAGGATAACACCAACCTCGGAATCACTTGCTGTGTGGTTATTTTTCTTGTTTTCTGTTGTTGTTTGGAGGTAGATGTGACAGAGGTGGTCATTTTCTGTTTCTGGGAAAAAATGCATCAAGAGATTACTGGAGTTTTTCCTTAATGGGGTTTTGATGGTGTTTTCAAGGGCACAGAAACAATTTGCTGCTTATTTCTACCCCGAGGCCCTGCCAGTGTGACCTCATGTTCATTTCCAGCCAAAAGCTGCATTGATTTTCTGCATTGATTTTCTTTCATTTCTATTTAATCCGAATTCAAAAGTGTGTAAATGATACTTGAATTGTTCCTTCTGTGTTAACATACTGGAAATTTTCATCGCATTGACTGGGAATATGCTTCCAAGCACATGCACTCACACAGCATGTCAAAGAGACCACAGTTAATATATATAATAAGAACACAGCCACGAGAAGGAGGCTGGCTTGTCCAAAAGGAGCATACGTGTCTGGAAACAAAACTTTCTTTCACCTCTGAGGGCCTGATTGCTCTTTAATTCAATCCTTGGTGGGCCAACACATGGGAAACAAGCTATGGAGTGGGGAACGTGTATAACTATGGCATTATTGATCTCTACAGGAGGATAGATTCTTTTATTTCTAAATCCAGCAAAGAAAAAAACGATCCAAAAATCTATCTTAAATAAATCTTCCAGAAAATGGGGCTCAGACCTGTATTCAGCTTGTGTCATTTTTCTCTGTAATCCCTGGCACCTTCCTTGAGCCTGATCAGGAGCTGGATTTCAGTGTTGCTGGGGCTTCCCTTGCCCCTGTTGTGCAACCGCTTGGGGAATCTGATTTTGGGACCTACTTAGTGCTTAGATACTTTCCTGATCTCTGTCCAAACCCTTCTGAAGCTCTTTGATTTCTATAAATGCGATGATTCAGCCTGGCTGGATCCTTGTTGAAGGCTATGACACAACTTGGGTTAACTTCAGAATCAGCCCTGCTGGCAAAACAGACTTTCTTGTGAGATTTATGGAGCTTCCTGCTTCTCGCTGGGCTGCGAATGGAACAAGAATAGCCTTTCTCAGAGTGTCTTGGCACTGCTCCTTCTAGAGGGAACCCAGAACAGGAGACAATGAGAAATACCAAACCTCCACAGACTTTAAAAAAAAAAAAAAAA
>VWZT01014334.1:247945-268750 GCA_013397055.1 Pachycephala philippinensis
AAAAAGCCTTTACTTTTTGTTGGATTTGGTGGACTTTTCTTGGGTTGTTAATGCTTCAGTCATGCCAGTTCACTCACCATTAACTTTTAGGGAAGTGTATATAGAGAATACATGAAGTTATAGCTCTGTGGATGAAATATAATTCAAGTGGACTTGAAAAGGTGATGTTGTGGCACATCAAACTCTTAATGTCAGCAATTATTTTGCTTTTCTTACTGTTTCATTTGCACTGTCACTGCCACTCTTCTTAGCATTAAGTTAAAACCCCTGAAACAGACAGTCTCTGCACATCTCTCTGAGACAGATGAATGGCAATGAACATTAAAGTGACCTGCTGAAGGCTGCAAAAGGGGGAGATAAAGGAGTAGAAAATTAAGGATTCCCAAAATCATCTGTCAAGTTTAAAAAACAGAATGAAAAATCCATTTTAAAAAAGATAATTTCTTTATGATTATTACTATTATTATTATTATTATTATTATTAACATTAACCTTCACATAAAATACCCACATGACTTTTCTCCTGTGAAACATAACTTTTCACGGTTTTGAATATGGGCAACAAAAATTTTTACACCTGAGGTGGAAGCTGGGATGATATACATCATAAATAGCTTCAAAATAATAGGACATTAAAAATATGCTTGTTGTAGCTAATCTGAATTTGTTTAAAAATTGAGTGTGCCACCCTCATATGCACATCATCAAAAAACCCAGTAGCTAAACAGATTAATCAAAATCACCTAAGTCCCTAAGTACTCAAGTTTAAAACCTGCTGACACTAAAAATACCCTCTTCATTTCTTCACCTGCTAGAGCAGGCCATGTAAACAAACAGACATTGTCTAATAATAGTTGCAGGTGCTCAAAAATAGTGTTTATATTTACAGTCATGAGCCCTGCATTTCTGTTCACAAGCCACGTGCTTTCTTTCCTGACGCTTTGCTAAATATATAGGTTTTAAAAAAATATTTCTTAAGCTTCTGTGACTCATGCAGATCTCCAGTTCATTTTAATATAACCCAAGCTCTATCCCTCCTCATTCTGTAAGATCTTTATAGCTGCAGGTCCATGATTAGTGAACCTTAATTCATTTAGTTCCCCTTCCTTTTTCTTCATGTACGTGTAGACAGCTTTGTGTATTTGTGTATGTTTTTCCTTGGCAGCAAGAGAAATGGTAGCACATGACTGGGTCCTTTTTGCCTGATTGATGAGAATTCTTCTCTCCTCCTTCTCTTCTCACCTTTGCATGTGATCCTTTAATGTGTTAGTCTTCAAATGCAAGTTCGTTAGTTACTTTTATTTTATTTTATTTATTTCATTTCATTTCATTTCATTTCATTTCATTTCATTTCATTTCATTTCACTTTGCCTACCTTAGGAAGTCCTAAAGCTCTCCCTTAATCCATTCCTTTTTTTTTTTTGCCCTCCTCTTAAAATTAGTAGAAATACATGTGAAACGGGGCAAAAAAATTCCTAAATCCCAAAAGAGAGGAAATACTCGATAAAAATTGAATCCATGAATAAGCACTTGTTTTTAATGTATTTTTCCTTCAGAAATACCCACTTGCAAACAAATATTTTTCCGAAGGACCACTGCAGGTGGCTGGGGACACCTTGCCTTGAGCCTGGTGTGTCATGGCGTGCCCAAATCATGCAGTGATGGCACCAGTCCTGCTGTGCCCTTGGCTCCTTGATGTGCAGTTTCTTGCACGAATCACCTGTTTCCTGTAGCTCTCCTCTCAGTTTGGATACTTCAAGTACTTCTTTACCCGCCCTAGCTACTCCCAAGGTAGTGTCAAAAGGAATAAATTTGCTACAAGTTGTAGGCCTAATACTCGCCTAATGTTATATTTGCGAGTGGGCAACAAATGGATACGCTACAGAGGCACTGATATAAGTGGACTACTTTGTGATTGTTGTTAAAAAAGAAACAAAAGGTTCGTTTTATTGGTTTTAAATTTAATGTGACGCAATTGCGGTAAGTAGGTAGCAATTAAGAGATGCTCTAGTTGCGTGCACATAAAATCCCATGTTTCTGTCTCAAAGTAATAGGAGTAGAATCAAAGGCTGTTACAGCTGTTTGGATGTAACAATAACATTCAGCCCTGCTTTGTAACTGCTAATGGATTTCTTCTCCAGCATGCCTCGGAGGAAATTATTTTCCTTGCTTTAGCGAGATGAGAAGAGACTGAGAAAGGCTGGGAAAATCTGTTTGTCTTTTCTCTTACTGAGATATAAATCAGCCAGATCAGCCTCTGAGCCAGCGGAGTTTGAGGCAGGTTTAAATCGTTGCTCTTGAGATATGAGGTTTCACAGACGGTCAAACAGCTGCTCTGGAGGGTCTTCATCCTCTCTGGGTGCAAAGCAGGGTGAGGAGTCTCCACAGCAGCTGTGTGGCAGCCGGAGGAGCCCTTAGCAAGGCTCCTGGTCTAAAGCAGGGCTTTCCAAACTGTGATATGCATACCACTGGTGGGACACAAACCACTTCCAGATGGCAGATGAAGGCAGCTCCTCCACTCCTATGTGAAGCTGCCTGTAGAGCTACGGGGTAAGTGTTTCCACACAGACCCTGGAAGTCATTCCGTGCCCTGGTGCAGACCAGTTCCTGCCTGTAGCCACTGACTGGCAGTGTGGAGGTGCCCACCCGAGCTGTGAGGAGCTGTCTGTGCGAGGGTCTGTGAGAAGAGACTACTTAAGGCAGCTTTCTGGGCATCCCTTTGCAGATTTTTCAGTAGTGCTGCACAGACTATTTATTCTCCCCTATTGTTTTCATTGTATCCGTTTTCTGATCTCGCCCTAATTTGATGATAATTGATTATTGCAGTGGTGCTGTTCTTTCAGCAGAGAAATAGGCCACACGGTTTTAACCTCTGGGAACCCCACAGACACTCAGATATTTCAAAGATAATATTTTTCAGCAGTGATCTGACAAGGAAGTGATCTGTTACTGAAATGCATTTGTTTCTGTAGAGATGTTGCAGCCTTCCTTGGCATGTGATGCTCAAGGTATGCATGAGGAAATGTAGAATGTAATTAGGTGAATTTTATTTAGCTCTCAATGAGGGTTTCTTTACCAAAAATATCTCTGGACCTTTGGTGATCATCAGGATCTTTTTTACATCTTGTTAGTACATTGCACCTGAATGACACAAATCTCCCTCACCACTGGCTTTTGGCCAAGTCTGTGAAAAGTTACTGCTACTAACTATAGTAAACAGAATAACAATAATCATATATTTTTCATGATGGAAGGGAATTTGTAGTTACCTGTTTCTATTAGTTGAACTCTGCCTTTCCATTGGGACACCAAATGACTTCTTTGCATATCTGATTTCTTTCTTTTACATTCATTTTAGCTTCCTTCATGGACATAACCTCTGCATGTGTTTTTTCAACAACATTCACTGGAGCAGAAGAAATGGTTTATAGGTGATCCTTTGAAATGCCCACATGGGTGAATGCAGGGACAATGCCAATGTTTGTCTTTCGCTTGCATGTATTGCAGCAGAGAAACTTGACCTTCTTTTAAAATGCAAACAACAGCTGTAAACTCCCAAGTTGTCAGGGAATCCTTGGAATATGGAAAAACAGACATATTTTTTTCCATGCTGTTGTGAACCTCAAGAGAATCATGTCTGTTCATCTTTGCAACACAGCCCATTAGATTTTAGAGTTTATAATTTCACATAATAGCACATTTCTTCCCAGAAGGCTTCTACCCACAAATAACAACTTCCATACACTGAGGCTAGAGAAATTCCACGTTCTGTCCCAACCTACACATCGATAGGTGTCTGAAGCATAGCTTAATAAAAGCAGCAATTGCACAGCGTGTGGCTTTTGGCCCTGATGAAAAGGTGATCAATTTTCCCAGTCAGTAGTGGTTTTTTGTGTAAATGCACATGGATGAGCTATTGGTGCTTCACAGAACAGTAAGTTTGTCCGAAGCAGGTCTTGGTTTTATCGTTGTAAAGAACTTCAAGTCAGCAGATACACTGGAGAGAAGGGAAATATGCAGCTGTAAATCTGGCTGTAGCTGTAGGAGTAAGGTTGGACTATTTCACACTCAGGGACAAACAGAGCAGAAGCTGGCTGTGGCCTCTTGCCTCTCTCTCTCCGGAGAGACACCTCAGTATTTTGTTTCATCCTTCAGGCAATCACCACTTGGCTGTGGGGCATGAATGATGCTTGCAGGGATAAACGCCTGATCCTGCACCCAGCTGGGTGAATGTGGATCAGGAGCAGCTCAGGAGGACTGTTCTGGCTGAAGGCAGATGGAGGCCCCTCGAGAGGTCACTCAGCAGCGGGATTAGGAGAGGCTGGAAGCCCTCCAAGGTGCCTGGCAGGGTTTGAACACCTCCCTCTGACTCACCCCATTTACCTGCGTTTACCGCGGTTGCCAGCGTGGTTGTCAGTGACCTGCATCGTTTGCTGATCTGTGGGAACCTGCAGCACATTCCTGCTTTGAAACGCTGCCTGCATTAGTGACATCATCCGTGCAGGGAGGAATGCTAACTGCAGTGCAACATCTGGGCAGCTGTTGGTGCCTGAGCTGACCGCACAGAGGATTTCACTGTTCCACGCGGTACATTGTTAACGGAGCTCCTGTTGGGGCACTGTGGCATGTGGAAACAATCTTCCTACCCTATAGCCCACGAGGTTATTTTGCTATTTATCTGGAATAATTGATAAATCAATTATGCATCAACATAACTCGTAAGCAAGCTCTAATATCTGGAAGCAGTCTAGGGCAAAGGCTTGAGTTTTTGGAGAAGTGCCTCTGTGTATAGTTGATACACCCAATTTGCTACTCTTTGGACTCTCAAGGACACATACCTGGAGTTTCTGGAGAGGTTTGTTATTGCATTAGTTTGTTTTTGGAGAGGTTGCCTAGTCCAGCAGTCAGAGCTCAGGATGCAAAGCCAGGAGTCCCAGACTTTTCTCTGCTCTGCAACTTCAGTTTTGTCTCATGCCTCTTCCTCTCAGTATTGCTATTTTTGATTTGGGGAGTGGTAGTCTTTACATTTAGGGCTGACCATTCAGAGCTCATGTCAATGTTCAACAGTTAATGCTCTTTGAGGGTTTGGCAGATATGAAATCCCATATTTTCAGAGGCACGGATTATAAAGCCAAGAGGGATGGTTCCTCATCAAGACTGTGAACTATTTATTGGAGGTGGGCCCAAACCTAGACACTGGATCAAACATACCCAAACCCTGGGGAAGCTCAGTTCTGAATTCAGATCTGGGTGTGAGCTCATTCCCACCTCTGTAGACACCAGACAGGAACACAAACCAATGGTTTTGGGGAAAATCATATTTATGATAATATAGGTAAAGTTTGGATCCAGAGATGAACCTTGTTCCAAACCGTCCCAACCACTATAAAGAGGTTTCCCATCTCTCCAGTTACATAACTCCAGAAATTAATTTTTTCTAGCAAAAATTTCTTACACATCAGCACAGAACATTGTCCTCAGCACGGTTACAGTAGCAAGTTGTCAGAGAATCTGATCCTCAGGATGCTGGTAGAAACCTGGAAAAGCTCCAATACCTTTTGTGCTGGAGATTAGGATCTGGTTTACTGTGTCTCTCTCCTGCTGTCTTTTTGTATCTCCTGATTTTAGTAAACAAGAGGGGAAGGAGAGAAAAGGAAGGAACTCATCACAGGCTTCGAATGATGCAAACAGTTTAATTAGGAAGTAATGTTAGATACTGTTTCCCTTCCTTTGCTGTTTTCCAGGCAGGATGCGTCCTTAGGAAACAATAATAGAACTGGGGATTACAAAGCCCTTGCAGGCATTGCAGCCAAGTGGCCACACAGGAAAGTGATCCAGGGACAGGCGCTTGTGTAACGTGAGCGGAAGTTATTCAACATTCCTTCAGGAAGCACAGCACCAGCGCTCAGCATCAAGACAAATATTCCTGTCAAGCTGAAAGGGAAGATAATGCTGGTTGCCATTTTGTATTGTCTCTCTTTGTGAAGTTTGCTGATTTTGTTCTGCCGAGCCTGGCTCTGAAATAACAGCACAACTAAAAATAACCTCGCATTTGGGCCTTAAAATGTCTCCGTGACACAAGGTCAAACAATAATGGGCATTTCCTACTCTACAACCTTTGTAGCAGGCAGAGGGAAAAGTGTTCAAAAGGGGCATTGCTACAGGGGTCAACCTGAAACATTTGACCCTGAACTGGTTTAGTTCTTAAATTCTCCACCCAGGAGAAGGCCTGTGGAAGCCTGTGAGGCACCAGTTCTCTGTGAGCTGAATTTCCCTCTGTGCTATTTATAACTGTCCCCATGTTTCACTGTGTAATAGCAGCGTTTGCAAATGCCTCTGCAATTAAACCCTCACCAGCCGGGCTCTGGGAGCCAGGTCCTGCAAAACAGAGCCCACGAGGCAGAAAGGCCTCCTCAGCCCAGAGAGGTTTGGTCTGCAAATTGCTGATGTCCACTGGAGTGGCTGGGAGTCAGGATGCCTGTGGTCCTGCTGCTGTGCTGGGTGGAGGTCAGAGAGACTCACTGTGCTTGTGAACCTCTGTTTACCACTAAGATACTGAAATGATGGGAAATCCCTCTTAAATGCACATTTCTCGTAATATTACACTGTCTCTGTGGAATTGAAAAGCTTTTGAGGAGTCATTCTGTTCTTCTCTTTTGGGGATACATACCACATGTATTTTTCATACACTAGTCTCTCATCAGAAATTAATTGCAAGAAGAATGTTCTGTTATACCCTCATTATATATTCAGTGTTCAACAGCTCTGGCATTTTCAAGTGGTTCCTGTGCTTCCTCAATAAAATACTCCTGTTTTCCTGTTTCTGAGTGTGGAAAAAGTGAATTCAAGGATGATATTAAACAATACACCAAAAATACTGATTTTTTTCCCCCCCTCTCTGTACAGAGGTCTCTTGAAATGAAAACTTTTATCTGCCCGTGCTCTCTCTTTAATCTTTAAGTACTGAATTTCTTGGTTCCCTCAATAGTATGCACAAGCCTAACTCCCCTGTCTGCCCACAGCTACTGCCTTTGAGGCCTTCAGAAGCTCTACCTTCAACCTAGTCTTTTCCTTTGGAGACCCTGCATGACTTAGAGATACTCTTCCCTCTTGGCTTATCATAAAAGTGATTCTTCCCACTCATTCTCTTTTGTATTTTCATGCTGCTTCATCTGGAATGCAAATATGTACCAGGAGCCCAAACCTTCCTTTGAATTCCCCAGTATCACGCAAAGGGTGGTCAGAATTGGTTTTCAGTGGATAACAGGGCTTTTGACTAACTGACATTTTTCATAGAAAATGCTGTGAAATCTGCATGGCTTCATCTTTTACATGAAAAGCTAAGAAACCAAAGAATGAAATTTTTCTGGGCCAAAAGGAGAAAAAAACTCAAACAAACCAACAAACGAACCTCTGAGGCTTGGAGGGTTTGTTTCTTCTCCAAACCAAAATTTCTTCTCTTTGCTTTCATGGATATGTTTTTTCTGTCTATATTTCTACTTAGACTTTTACCTGTGTGGGACATGTTATGCCGAGGCTTCAAAAGAGCTCAGGTCAAAAGAGAGTCACTGACCACTGCTGCGTTTCTGCAGATCATTCTGTTTAACTTCTCAGTCACTACATGTGCCAGGATGTGAATCAATCCATGCTCAAGCACTTCGGGATTGGTGAAAGGATCCATAGAAGCCCAAACTCTTCCGTTCCCTGGTGATCAGCATTGAACAATGCAAAGGGATTTAAGTGATTTATGAAATACAAACCCCGATACCCAGTGGCGTGTATGGAACACATTCTCTCAGTCTCGGGAGCACGAAGAGCACAGCTCTGCAGATTTTGGCAGTACAAGGAGAGAGGGATGCAGCTGATCCCCAGCTCACCTCCCAAACCCAGATCTGCCACCTCAGGGCCAAGGCCGTGGGGAGGAAATGCTGAAACGAGCAGCCCCATCCAACAACAGCGTGCAGAAGAGGCTCTTGCAGGTGCAAGCTCTTCTGTTTCTGACTCTGTGTGGGGCACTATGATCTTATTTTGCTTGAGACTCCAAAGACTCAAAAGTTAGCTCTATACAGGGCTCCCAGAGATTAAATAAATTCAAAATGACATGCCCTGCATCCTGAGGGGTCATACCATTATGCATAGCATTTTGTGCAGAACATTTGTTTCTGATGAGGGCTTTTATTGATGGCATCATTAGTATCTAAAGAGAGAGGGAAGATTGATTAGCTTTGACAGAGCATCAAATATTCCTGTTAGGGTATAAACACGATTTGTTACCCATGTGGAGAACTGTAGAAAAATTAAAAATTAAATGATATAAAAAGTATTTGTTTAAAAAGGTCAGGAAAATTGCTTGGAACCAGACCTACTCAAGTTTGAGGTAAGTTTGTAGTTTGGAGCACAAAATACTGAATGAAACTGTTACCTTGGTTTCTTGCCTGGTAAATAATAATTCTGATACAATTGAAAAAAAGAAAATCTGAGTTTGTTTCAAACTGTTGCCACCTCATGACAAATACAGGCTCATTGGGCCAGCTACTCATGGTCCCATGAGTCCCTCAGGTACTTCTAAATTTATCTTTTTATCATGAAAGGATGAGGTTTTTAATATTTGCGTTGTGACAGTAGGTTTTTCATCCTACTATCAGTACTTTGAATAATTTGGTTCTCATCCCAAGCTGTACATCAGAGAGTCAGTTTTTCTACATCAAGACCTTTTCCCATCATTTCCAAATAGTCTGGGACTTGGATGAGGTGAACTGAGGAGGACGTGTATCTGAGATGAGAATATCAGGCAAAAAACATTGTACATTTGCTCTCCTAATCCGGAGTTTCTCAGCAGAAAAAAAAAGCTGCAGGAGAGTTGAGTGCACAGTTTGATTAAATATGGGCTTGAAAACTGAATTTCTACATTTGAAGCTGGGTTTCATGTAAAGATGTAAAGCTCCACCCAGGCCTGTTAATTTTATTTCACAGATTTGCATTAGGCAATGACTCAAGAAGTTGGGCACAGTTCAGACCTTGGGCCTGACACGAAATCATCTTTTTTGCCTTGTAGTGCCAGGCTGGAGTCTCAAAGCCCAGGTGCTCTGCACAAACCTATAAAAGCACCACGGACTTCATGGGTCAAATTTATCTTGGTAGAGCAGAGCAACTCCTCAGATTACTGTGACCAGATTTTGTCCTACGTTTTATAGGAACTGACTGGGCCAGGAGTATTTTCCTTTCAGTCACTCTGTACAGAAGCACCTGAGACATTCAGGTAGGCGAGCCCTGGTTATTTTCTGTCAGGACATGTTGCATTAATGTTGAAGGACTATCCTTTAGCATCAGCTCCCGTTTTTCCCATCTGTGGAAAAAGAAGAGCTCCCAGTCTTTTGTAGTCCTGGGTTTTGGGGGTTTATAAGTGATAAATTTCATGTAAATAAGGTGAATGAAAGATTTAACCTAGTGTGGAATATAATATTTCTCCTTTTTTTAAAAAAAATAAAAGCACTACTTATTTAGACATGTTGAGGCAGTTGTTTGGGTTGTGAAAGGAATTGCTGTCTTCAAAGCTGGATTAATGGCCCTTGGGGCTACACAGAGAGCATGGTGGGGAGGGGACAGGGGGTATATGCCAAGATTGAGAAAAATATACATTAAAGTTGTGCTGAAAAATGTCTGAGTTGATGTTTTTGTTTGTTCTGCCAAGATTCTTCTCTGATTTAATGAGCACACGTAACTCGTGCTGACTTGAGTTGTCCGTGAGCAGAAGCCATGGCATTATTTTCACCACATCTCTTGTCCAGAGAGAGCAAGAGCTGCTTGTTGTTTTGGGATGGTGCTGATGGGCAAAGTGAGTGCATCTAGCAGGTTTTGCTCATGATGTTTCCTGGCAGGTTACCTTTTTTGGGGGGGTCTTTTATTCATGGGGAAATCTTCCAGCCAAGTCCACCTGTTGACTCCAACCTGTTCTCCCTGTCAGTCAAATCCTAGGAGTTCCTGATTTGCTCTGCAGTTGGCCTTGACACCTTTTGGGCCTGCGAGAGGTGAGGATAAGTAATACCACTCGAAATTTCCTCAGCACACTGCAGTATCAATGCCTCTGGGCACATTGGATCATAGGTTTGATTCCTTTGAGAGCTGCCAGTGAAACCTCACCGTGGCAGCTTTTCCTCAAATTTTATATTAAACAGCACGTATCTTATCTCCTTATCTCCCTGTGAAACAGCAACGTGGAAAAGTGTTCAGGATCAATCTTGTGCTTCATTAAAATGACCTGGCAATATTCCTTTGCCAGATCATTCTCACGTATTTCAAGACAGAACCAAACAAAAACTCCTACCAGGGAAGCACTTAGGCTGAGTTTATCCCTGGGGAGATGATGAGAAACAAACAGCACGTGACAGCTGCTAATCACATTCTGTAACATATCACTGGGAGGCTCTGAGACGCTGCAGCAAAGGGCACAGCGTTCAGAACAGAACAGAATGGCTTTGATCTGAGGTTCATTTTGGGTTATGCCATGGAAAAAAAACCCCCGACAAGCCCCAAACAAATCTTGCTCTGTTACAAAGATAAAAATGAATAAAGCATTCACGTTGAACTTTATGAGCAGGTATCTCAGTAGATTCTAGGAACATGCAAAACCTGAGGAGCAGGGTTATGAGCACATCAGTAGCATGATTATGTGCAAGAGTTAAAAGCGAACAAGCAATTTGCAAATTCTCCAATAATTTATTACACATTAATTATTATTTATTTTGTATGATACACTAGATTAGTTATTAATTGTTCATGTTATTATTCATTAATTTATTTGTTACCAATTCATTACTTCACCATTTGCAACTGGAACAACATTTCACATGCAGTCAGGGCACCAGGGCCAGTGAAAACCTTCAGTGACAGACTCTGAGAGGGACAGAGGATGCTGTGGGAAAACACTTCTGTTTGTTTTATCCCACCCCCTGCTCAGAGCAGGTCCAGCCACAGCAAGATGCCCAGGGGCTTGTGGAGTTTTTAACCTCTCCTAGGGCGCAGAGTTGCCAGCATTTCTGGGCTCCTACTGCGGTGTCTGACCACACTTGTGGTACAAAGTTCTTTATCCTGTCGAAATGTCCCATTGATGGGTTCTTTTGTTTAAAAGACACTGGCTTTTCCAGTTTTTGCTCATCTGACACAACTTTCTGCCTTCTCTTCTTTATCCCTCTACCACAAAGCACTTGGTGAAGGAATTACGAAGCCTACAGGAAAGCCAGGCTCTCGGAAATGACTGATGTATGCCATCTTTCAAAGCTGTCTGCATGACACTCTGTAGAACACAGATTAGGATTCGCCTTCTAAATCACTTTTATTTGAATTGTTCTAATATAAGTGCAGTTGTCATGTGGTGACACACTCAAATTAAGTGATGGATGCTTCACAAAAAATGTTATTCTAACAAACTACTGATTGGGCCAGTGCTTTCCAAAAACCAGTATTGTTTCTGTTGTTATGTATCCTTAAGATAGCAGGAACTCTCTTTGGGAATTTCATGTTTGTTGATTGCGAATATTGCTCCTTTTTTCTTGTCCTGTGACTGAATCTGAATCTTGATCTTCAGATCGGTTTGTGGTCAGAGGTTTGGAAGGTTAAGTCCAGAAATGCCTTTGGAAAACATGCTGCACCCTGAAGGAATACCCTTGGTATTCACAAGAGTACGTATGAACTAGGACTTTCATCTTTCATTTCTCTAACTCTTGGATGCTCAAAGGTGGAAAAATATTCAGAGATAAGAGGCTGTGGCAGGGGACCACCAGCTCTGAGGGGGGAAGCCCTCTCCTGGCTCTCGGCTGGTGCCGTGACTGGAGATAGATGGCAGTGCAAAGCGGGACGGAGAAACCCCATTCCTCACTGCTTTCATTTGATCCGCTTCCTTTCTCACATCTCCGTGTGTGGGGCCAGGAGGAGGGGAAGGAGGGTGAGGAGGGGAGGACGAGGGTGGGAGTTTCCTTCATGCTTCAGCAGTGGTGCTGAATGTGAGGGAAACAATAGCTGGTCTGATTCCAGGCATTCCCTTGGGCAGGGGCTGTTTGGGGAGGGAGCACAGACCTGTGATTCTCACAGGTACCATTGCCAGTGGCTGGAATACCTGTGGGGCGTTTGGGAACCGATAGGAAAGTGGCATGCAGTCAGAACTCTGTCCTAAATTTCATCCTCTGAGTTTTCAGGGAAGCAGATTTTCCTACCTCGGAATCATTTTCAAGATAAGGCTTAACACTCTGCTGTCAAGATGACACTTTCTCTTCTCAAATGACAGCCTTCATTTCATCTGAAGTGCTGGAAGTGCACATTGCTTTCATGCACTCAAAAAAAACCCCAAACCCTCAGCACTGTCACAGGAAGAGATGGGTTCCTCTGAAAAGGAAATACATGTACCCAGCTTGCTGGTAGTTGCACCACAAACCGCCCGAGCACCACGCTGCCTTCTCTCCCTGCCAGCTGTGATTAGGAGGCCTGAATTGCAGATAACTGCTTCGGAAAAATGCAGGGGCAAGCATCCGCTCTGCACTGGAGGCAAGGGCAACCAATGGTCCTGCACCAAAAATAATCCCTGCCCGCCCCTGCCTGACAGCAGGCAAGTTTTTGATCAGCTCTTCTCTTCTGTTTTCCAATGCTTTCGTTTCTCAGAAAAACGAGCTTGTTTCCCAGGCATGGGTTGTGATTCGCGTGGGGAAAGATCATGCAAAACCATGTTGTGTTATGTTTTGTAATGTCTCAAAATAATACGAAATTATTGCAATTTACATCATGCCTTTTCTGCTGGTGGGAAACTTCCATGGTGAAAATGGTTTTACAAGGGCTATATGTGATTTTCTCTGGCTCAGACTTCAACACAACACTCTGGATATTGTCAAATCTGATTTGGACTGCCCGGGCAGCCTCTCACCAGCAGAATGGGCTCAGGTAGCTAATAATGGTCTGTGTCTTGAGATTCCAATGGTGTCTTCCTCCTGATAAGAGCAATATAAGATTAGTCTTCTCATGGAGCTACAACCTTTGGCTCCAGCTGGCATTGTGGTTTACCAAAAACAAGAGCAAAATCCTAGATGAACTTTATTCGAACTCTTACAGGTTTCATTTGGGTCAAGTTCAATGGCAAGCCAGCTAAACATTATTTAAGGCTTGATTGTTTGTTCCAGGCACAGACCAGAAACACAGGGTGCTAGCAGGTGGCTGGTGAGGAGAGACATTTCCTTTCAGAGGTCCTGCCCTTGTAGAGACTGATTTACACCTCTTGCATCCCTTCATGGTCTCCTCATGTCTTGGTCCAACTCTGCTGGCCAGCTCAGCCCCTCTGAGGAAGTAGCTTCTGGGATTTTGGAGGAACAGTTCCTCTGCCATCTGAGCTGCAAAGCCTAACATTTTGTGTTAGGCCGATCTAGGAAGCCCAGAGGTGGGAAAGAAAGTGATTTCTGTTCTTCCCTCCCAACCTCTACCTATAGCATGGCTCTGAATGAGGATGAGTAATACTGCTCTTGATTTTTATTGGGTTTTTTGGTTTTTTTCTTTAAAGAGGGACTTTTTCTTTCCTTCCCCCCTCTTCTACCTACTTGTTATTAAGGAAAAAAATGCAGGAGAAAGGATGTGTTTAGAAGAGTGTGTGATGCAAAAAGCCAACTCTAAGATAGCTATCTTTTTGGGAGGGGCTTGTGAGGAAAATTAAAAAAAAAAAAACCACTTGCAAGACAATGCCTTTGTTTCTCTTGGGGCTTTTTGTATTATTTGAGCTGAATGTTTTGGCTGAGTTTGGGCAGGATAGTCTGTGTCTGTGTGCGCACACAGGGCAAGAGCAGGGAAACACATTACGTAGCAGCACAGAGAGCTTGCCCAGCCATGGTGCCTGCTTGCATGAGGCAGTGGATTCTTCAGCTCCTACATCACTCCCAGCTTAGTCAGACATACCCTGCAGACTGCAGACTGCTTAATGTGTTGCTGTTGCTTTGATTTCGAGGCTCTGGGGCCTGGCTCTCAGCTGGCTTGGACTAAAAAGGGACAAACAACAAACCCAGATAACTCAGAGGATGCAGGAAATAAAGGACATATATGTATTTTTAAGGATATGGATGATGGGGGAGGAACTGCTGATATGGCTGTGAACTCTTGTGATTTATTTAGAACCTTGGAGTAAAGCTCCAGTTCACTGAAGTCAATAAAAATATTGCTGCTGAATTCACTGGAAACAATTCTTCTGTCCTCTGTCAGAGAGGAAAGTATTAGTTGAAAATATACACCAAGAGCGCTTTCACATCTGTGTCCCCAGGGAATAAATGACACTGTACTTCCATAATGCCCACGCACAGGCATACATCTTTCTAAAGATGCTGTCGTGAACCCTGAAAGCCCTGTCTTTTTTCTTCTTTTCTCAGCTTCCAGGTCAAGTCCTGGGTCAGGTCATAGGTGTTACCACTGGGGAGGAGGAAGGAAACATGTCCTACTCACTCCAATCCAAGCAAGTTTTTGTGTAGGAGTGGAGTGTTTTGGGGTTGGGTTTTCTTTTGTTTTGTTTTGTTCTGGTTTGTTTTGTTGGGTTGGTGGGTTTTTGCAATGAGTTATGTTTTCTGTTCTATTTTAAAAACAAAGCAAAATGCATGTAAGTCACATACACAGCCACCTTCAGCTTTACCCAAGCTCTCTCCAGCAGAGGAAAGGCAATAGTATTACAAAGCAGCAAATGGCATTTTGGGGGTTTTTTTATAAGTACCTGAGTTCTTTGGATCTGCCCGAACCAGACACAAGGGATTGGTGTGTTTCACAACCAATATCAAAATAGTTTTAGTATCAGTCACTTGGATGTTGCACTCTACTTTAGCTTTGTCTCCTGTGGTGTCTTCTTGGGAAATATTAACTGAACTGACTTTGTAATTTTTCCATGGCTGCTCTCTCTGCAGGATGTGCCCTGTGCCAGATGGTTGACTTGAATGAATTCTCTTTACATAGTCAAAAAATCACTTTCTTTTATTATTCATGACTTATTTCTTCCATCTCTCATGTTTCTCAGTTTTTTCTCTGCTTCATAGATGGGTAGTCATGCCAGATTGAGATGGGGCTGTTATTTCATTTTATATTAGGAAGCCATGTTGGGGCAAAAAAGCGTGTCAGAAGGACAGAGGGCATTTTCTCAGATTCCAGCTAAGTTAACTCCCAGTGCCTGTATTGTAAGGAGATGTAGAGAGCTGATTTTCATAAAGTAACCATACCATCACTTTGAGGCTTTGTGCAAGCTTTTTGTCTGCAAGAAGTGAATAGGAAATTGAAAATAAACTGCATGGGAACTTAAAGTATCTGTAATTTTTTCAGTTAAACTGTTGAGCTGTGTAGAAGTGCTCCCAGCATATATGAAAATCATAATGAGTCAGTGACCTTCAAGATACAGCACCTACATTGCTTAGAAAGATCACAGAGCTGGCCTGATGAAAAGATTATGCACTCAGTTGCACATGCAGTACAACTAGGTATTAAAAATCGGGCTCTGAAGCATTTGTTAAAAGCAGATCTAACTCCACTGATGTCAAATGCCCTGATTTTCTTTGGACAGGGATCTATTGCTTTAAGTTTATATTCAACATAAACATCATACGCAATAATAAATCTTAGGAGCACATGCTCAGATTATTTGATTTATAATTTCATTTAGTGTAATGCTATTCCATTTCATTCCGTTCTTGTATTTCTCGTTCCTCTGTAACAACCTTGTAAAAGTGACAGGGAGGCTCAGATCTTTGCCCAGCAAACAATATATATTATTTGCTACATGAAAGTGGTGCACAACTCTCTTAAATGTTCCCTAGCAGACTCCTATTGCATTCCACAATGTGCCTGCACTTGAACCACCTCCATTCATATCAGAGTCTTTTTATCCCAGCACACATTGAGCAAGCTGCTCTGAAGCTTAATTCTCCTGACCCTTCAGTGCAGTCGGATATTGTCACCTAATCCCCTTTTTTTCCTTCTGTCCCATGTGTGGTTTTGACTTCTTTCTCTTCTCAATTCCTTTTTCCTCTTCCCTTTTTCTTTCTTTCTTATTCTATAAGCCTCTCTCCAGGCTCCACATTCCAGAATTCATCCTTGCATTAGGGCTGCAATACAATGCTCTCCCAGTGTTAAAGGATTAGACATTAAGGAGACTGTGGCAACTCCAGCCTTGCTCTGTGCACAGGGGGAACATAAGGGGATGGAGGAGCGCCCGCTGGAGAGGAAGGAGGCTGAGAAACAAGGGGGGAAAATGGCATCTTAGCAAAACCAGAGTGGGTGACAAAGAGGTTTGTGTGACTAAAAGTAACGCTTTCTGCTCAGTTTAACACTCTGGGTTGTTTCTGGAAGGCAGTAAACCAGCTGGAAAGCAAAGTGCTACAGATTACATGGGCATTGGTACATTAAATGCAGTTTTTATTTTAGCAGCCATCTCTGAGGAATGGCCAGCTTGAAGTTTGTCACGTGGTGGCATGCCATTCCAATGCATGAGGTGACACTGTTGTCTGAAGTGCCAAGGTTAATCAATAGTGCATAGATTTTTTTCCCCCCATAGATTATTGTGCCTCTGACTCCCAGATTTCCAAAGTTCGTACTACTCGCAGAGGAGGAGTCTGGGGTCTTAACTTCCAGATATTTCCTGCGGATTGGTTTTCATTTGTTTTCATCTTCCTAAAGAGAATGGCCTTTGTTAAATGTCCCTTCTACTTTCACTATTGGATTGGAAACAAATTATTGAATGGGAAAAAAGTATAACACTTTTCAGTATACACAGGTTCATAACAGTGTAGAAAACCACATTTTGATGAAATTAAGGTTAATTTCTTTCTCTGTCACCACTTCACCCCTGCAAAAGTAATTCTGTAAAAGCAAATTTAAGGATGTAATCATGCTTCATTTAAATCAATCAGTGATCTCCAGAAGCTGTTAAAGAATTAAATTATTGAAATGGGGTCATTTCTGAAGCACGCAGACCTATGAGTGGAGCAGCAATTGTCTATTAGAATCTGCAGCATGACTCACAAAACCCCATAGAGGGCTTCTTGTTTTCCACCAAGGTTGTTTTGGTATTTGTTGATGGGGTGGGAAAACGAATGTGGAGAAGCAAAGTTTTGCATTTTGCATGGGAGGCAGTGGAGCTCGTGGTCATCCTAATCTATTACGGAAGTGAGGCCTGCAGTCGTGGGCCAGCTGCCGAAAAAGTTTTGTCACCCAGGCTCATGAGTCTCACCCTTGTGGCTGACAGTTTCATTGTTCCCGAGGAACGTAAGTGTCATGGGAGGTCATGGTTGCATTATTATTATTCAGCTACATTTGAATAAATGTACTTGGCTCTGTAAAGAATGCTACAGGCCTACTTACCCTGCTGTACCCCACAGGCATGTGGTGAGGCTTAAAGATTGTAAAGTGCTTTGAGTTCCTCGGGAAAAAAAAAAGGCACTACATGAATGCAACAGATTCCCATTTGTTCATATAGCATCTGGTCCCACATCAGCGATGTTATGATATACGGGATCAGACCCGGAGTGCTGTACATGTGTTGGATTATTCACAAACATAAACGGAGATATGGCCCCAACCCCGAGGTCTCTGCAGTGTAAAGAGCTGACCTGGCAGCCTACCAAACACACCTTCTGCAAGGCACCGAGGGGGCTTTTTAGCACCAAGCCATTAAGGGTGAGGATTGAGACTTGGAGCAGACAGGGGGAAAGGGCACAGGCTGAGCAGTGGGAAGATGAGCAAAACCCATGCCGCAGGAAGAAAGATTCAAATCTTGAAATTAAGGGTTGTTCTGAGTGCAGCAGCGATGTTTTGCACTGCGTGCTTGCACAGTGGAAGTGTGTTTCCTGTGGAAATACATTGTGAGATTTTGATGAGAACAGGAGGAACTGGAGCAGTAGCAGTGAGACAGCATCATTTTAATAACGAACAAATACTTGATCAAGTGAATAGTTTTGTTGGCTAGATTCTCACCCTGTATTGCCTGGCCCGTATCAAGGAGGTTTTGTGGTTTCTGGTGTTTTCTTCAAGCTGCAGATTTTTGAGATAAATATATAATTTTTTTTTTTTTTACAGAAAGGAGGTAAACTTTTGAATAAGGCAGACATTCATGCCCTTTGCACATGGAGGTTCTTCTGTCAGCAGGGTGCAGTTTGCTGCCTCCCTGCATTAAGGCCAGGCCATGATATTCTCCATTGCACAGACTCTGCAGTGGCTTTCAGTCTTTCACCCCCAAAGTGCCCCAGGAACTGGAAAATGGAAAGTGGGTAAAATCTGGAATTAGTACTAAAATAGCACGTGCAACTGCTCCGCACAATGAGAGTCAAGGCTTCTGTTTTTGCACATAAAGCTTGTGTTCTTCATGGTTAATAAAAGAAATTATATGTTGATAGTGTTCACAAGAGCTGCAAGAGCACAGACAGCGTGTAACAGCCCAAAAGAAAATGCTTAGAGTGACACTGTAATTTTCCCCACCTGTTGCCCAAACTGTCAAAAGGAAACACGTCTCTTATTTCACTCTGAATAAGATGTAGTATGTTTGTGGTTTGGGAGATGATGGCTTGGTTCTCTGTCAGTTGAAACAGCTGGCTGGCTGCGACCCAGAGCTGTGGCTGAGACATCCATGTACCTGCCTTGCTTTTCAGTCTCAGGCAGAGAAATCTTTGCTTGCTGCAGTTGGGGATTTAGCAGTCTAACCTATAGTTTGAACCTATTATAACTTGGAAGTGGTTAATGTGAAAAAAGGATGCGGCTAGTGGAAGTTCAGAGATAAGGATTAGAGGAATGAACAGGTTGAAGTTTTTTAAGAAACACTTGTGTGGTTATTCAAATATTCCTCACACGTGCTGTTCCAAACTGTTACTGAAGAATTCAATAAACTTACTCTGCACAATTTTTTTTTTTTTTTGGTGCAAAAGAAGTCTGTTGCCCAGACTCATCTCCCATTTCTTCTCATTGCTGAGAACCCTGTATCAACCATGTAAAATTCTTTCACATCCTCCCATTTGCCTTCCCTACCTCTTTCATCTCTTCATTCTCCTTTACCTACATTCTGTCCTGGATCTGCTCCTGTGAAAATAATCCACAACTTTGCAGGCATTGGTGACGTTGGGTTAAACTGCTGGGGCAGTTTGTCTCAGGAAAATATAGCCTGCTGATGGTGGTGGGAAGCATGTCCAGGCCAAAATACTACGTGGGAGAGTCTAGTGGTGGTGGAGAAAGTGGAAACTCCCTAGGCTTCCCATTTTCCAAGGCTAAAAGAGCTACCTGGTGGAATTTGACAAAGTTGTTTATTTGTACCTTTGGAAAACCAAAATTGTGTGGCCTTGTGAAAACAAAAGTGGAAGGTGACTGACTGGGCAATAAAGGCTAGATTCTGATTTATTTTAACTCTTCTACATACAGGTTTCCTATTTTCCCAGTTTTTCCAAGCTGTTAAAATAGTAGGAAAAAAAAATTCAAGCTAGAAAAAGAAGAAAGTGTCTGTAGCCTTTGCTTTGCTCAGGACCTAACCATTCTTGAAAGATCTATTCTTTCATTTAAAAAAAAATCAAGAACCAAATGTCATTCCAGTTATGACATTTTTTTGGTGCTATCTTCCCAAAACAAGAAAAAAAAAGGAAAATAAGAACAACTAGATGGAGAACTACTCACAGATGATAATAAACTGACTCAAAAAAGTTGAGAACAAGCTGCATCAACCCTCTAACAGATGGGAGTCTTTACTGTTTTACTCTTAAGAGACACTGGTAAATCATTTGGCATTATTAAAGATACCAACCACAAAAAGGATCTGTAAAAATACACATTTCCAACTTTTCATCATCTGGGATTCTGTAGTTGTTAGTGGTCCGTGAGTCACTGCTGATATTTAAATGTTATATATTCATTTGGATAGGTGCACAGGAGCAACCTCCAAGCATGAAATAATTGCCACCCATGTGAAAAAAAATGGTGGTTTCCTGTGCTGACATATGTAATCGAAACATCTTTTTTACTTGAAGCAGATCCTTTGGGCTGTAATCATAGATAAAAAGCACAGTAGAAGTATCAGATCTGTCTCACCACTACATTAGCCTGGCTTTATTCAAGTGCAGCTCAGCTGAAAAAAGCTGCAGTTGCACCAGCATAAAAAGGAATATTTTGCCCACCAAGACAGCTCTGCATTGCCTCGTGCCCTGCTTAGTCATTCACACCACACCAGGGAGATGCACAGAGCTCTGTGTCTGATTTTGGCTGTGGGATTTCAGTGGATGTTTGTGGTGCTTTAAAAGACTCCTCAGTGTGGTTGGCAGCAGAGAACCCATCCCACCATCGCTGTCGGATGCTGGAGCTGCTGGAGTGTAATTTGTTGTCTAAAAGTGGTATTTACTAATGGAGATGGACTAGGATTTCTTAGAGAAGTCCAGGTACTTTCCAACATGTCTCTCCTGGTCAGCATCTGGAATTCAGGATTGAGACAGGTCTAAAGGCAGCTGTGGAAATAAACATTACCAAGGCATTAGAAAACATGATATTATCGTTTCTTGCTTTGTGACTTTTGGAAGCAGAAGTTAATAGGCAAGAGACATCATTTTCTATAATAACTCTGGTTCAAGTTCTGATGAGTAACATTTTACGTGCTTTTGGCAAGCAGAGGAAGAGTAGGTTCCCACAAAACTCTGCGTCTCCCAGTTTCTTTACATGTGGGTGCCATCTGTACCTTCCACCCACAGTGCTCCCAAGTAAATGGGCAGAATGGCATTTCAGTGGCTTCCTGCAAATGTCCAAAGTTCCCAAGCAAATTCTTGAACCTCAAAAAAAAAAAAAAAA
>VWZT01014334.1:268794-301267 GCA_013397055.1 Pachycephala philippinensis
AAAATGACAGCTTAATACATTTTTTCCCTAAAGAGGCAAGGGTTTAGTGTGCAGTATCCCCCTAACCACTCAGCACTCTCCAAGCATAAACTCAGCGAAGCTTGTATAAACTAACTGCAGAACCTCACAGCTGCTGCAAAATTTTGTGGGACAAACTCATTTGGTTTAAGTGGAACAAAAAATATGAAGGTCAAAAGAGGGGCTCAGCCTGACCCTTCCTTTTTCCGGATAATGTATGGAGCCTTTCTGTTTGCCTGATGTACTCTGAGTCTCCAGAATGAAAGTGCACCACATCCCCACCAAGTTAAGTAGTTTATAAACAGAGAAATGCACCATTTTATCACTGAAGTGAAAATGTATGGGGGAATAACTGTTTTGAGTTACTTCTAAGCTGTGAGATTCCTGGCTGATTCTTTTAGTCTGAGCTGGAGTTGTCAGCAGGTTGTCTTATTGTTCCTTTTGCCATTTAACTTGAGAGGCTCCATCCAAAATGCGGTGCTTGTGTGTGTGCATAAGCTAGACAAATAAATATCAATCATCTCCCAGATGGTGATAATATGCCCCATGGGAAAGGAGCGTAGACTTGCTCTGACACTTCTGCCTGTGTGTACATTCACTGCATTTCTGAGCTCTCCAAAATCCAGCACCCTTTGCTCATCTCAAATTGGGCACTCAGTTACAGTTTTGCTGGTCCATTTCCTGAATATAGTCCCTTGTTTGGTCCCTTTGTATCTGGGTGTCTTCCTCCTCAGAGCCAGGTCTTTCAGATTTTGGAGCTTGCTGGTTTATTTGATTCTACTTTTAGGCAGCTTTTATGCATCTAATTTTGAGTGTGTAATCCAGAACCTTGAATTAGGCGTCCCTGCTCCTTGTAAAACGAGTGAGGAAAGTGAACTGCCTCAGCCTGGGCCTCATGGTGGTGAGATCCCTGAGCAGAGAGACTCCTTTGCTGGTCAGTAGGAAATGATTTCAACTCTGCACCTCCTTCTCCTGCCTTTAAGTGCTTGACTGGGAGCTGCAGCGAGGTATTTCCCTGAAACCTTTCCGGGAATAAGGTACTTATGTCATTTTCTTGGAAACTATCGTGGAGATCATTCCTTTCTTTTAAAGTATAGCCAAGAAAGTACTGCCAAACCTTTTCATGCCGTGTTCACAGCCCCAGAATACGAATAGCCCGTTCCCTGTTCTCTTGGCTGGGTTTCAGGCCCATATGGCCGAAGTGCCCTGAGGATCCCCTAACCACTAAACCATACTTGGAGCAGGGAGCAGTTTTTATCCCTTCTGTTGAAGCCATTCTGCTTTGTAGAAAAGCCTGATGAATTTTCTGGACTAGATAAGCCAAGAGAAGCAGTATTAATGATGAAAGTGAGCCCTAGGTTGTCGGCTGTCAAGAGGACACAGGTTCCTGCTCCTGCATTCCTGCACTGATGACTTTTCCCACAGTTCATAATGAATAGTTGTTGGATGGGAATTCACTGAATAATGGGCCACTTTTCTCTTAGACAGTGTCCTAATCCCAGACAGGAGATTCTGTCTCCATATTTTGGCCCCATGAAATAGTCTCAATAGAAAAGTCAAGAGTTTATCACTTTCTTTCTGACACACAAAACTTGGTAGGTGGCCCCCACGACAAGAAAGACAATGAAAGAGCTCGTCTTTTACCAGCTTTTGTGAAATTCTGCATGTGTGCTTAGTAACTTTGACACCTGATATCTGTTTGTAACACGTAATAGGTAATTCTTCCAGTTATTCTCCTCTAACATTCTAACAAAACTCCAATATTTCCATGAAAGGATTATTTACCATTATAGTTCATAAATATGAAGCGAAGATCAAATACAAAAGGTGTGAGACAAGTGGGCATGGAGAAGCCGTGAAATTTTTTCCTTCATTGTTGTTTTTTGAGAATACAAGGCTGGGAGCAATAAATGCCTCAGTTGATTATTGTTTGTATGTGACAATTGACTGCACAGGCAGGAGCACACCTAGAAAGTTCACGGATGCATCCATTGCATGGATGTTTCCATAACTTGAAGATTAATGTCTAAGATGCCTTTTGCCATAAGGAGGAAGGCAGCAATTCTTTTTCTCTGCTTTCAATAAAATCCAGGCTTTCGGATTATACAAAAAGAAACATGTTTTTCACAGTTTTTATGACTATGAAACGTATTTCCCAATGAAACGATCCCATTATCTGGATCATTCAGCCATCCCGTATTTATGCAGGGAGATGAAAAGGGAAGATTAATCAGTGAATGTAAAGATACTCAGTCAACAGAGCTCGAGTTTTATATCTGTGTTAGTAGCTCTGCTACCAGCTACCAGATTTCTTTTTCTATTGTATTTTCTCATTTAGAGGAAACAAAATAGTGTGTTAGCTAATTATTATTTTAAGAGAAAACCAAGGCTAGTTGATTATTAATATAAAACAAGCAGCACTGCCTTTTAATTTTCATTGATGGGTCCATCCTTCAATGCATATAAATGACACAGCTCAAGAGTGAAGCTGTCCTAATTTCTATCAGCTGAGGACCTGGTTTATCACATTATAAAGTAATGTGTGACTTGCATTATATTTATAACTTTAAATGAATAGAGCATTTTTTTTTCAGTTTGCCACATAACTTGAGTGCAAAATATGAACAGAACACTTGCAAAGAAAATGAAAGGGGTGGCAGGGAACTGCACTCAGAAAGAGACTGCAGGTAATAAAAGTTGAAGTAGAAAATAAATTTGCTTCGAAGTTTCTGCTCAAACACCTCATGGAATATGGAAAATGGTATCTAGCTAACATAGAAAATAATGGAAAGCACTAAAAATTTGTTGTTGTTATTATTATTATCATCATCATTATTTGGGGAACACTGATGGTTTTTAGTTGCTTTGGCTTTGCATTTCTTTTGCTCTAGTAGGTGAAAGGCAGAATAGATGCCTTAGGATAGATTGTATTTACTCTGCTATTTTACAGCAACTAAAGCATTCTGAATCCAGTGGAAACTGGCAAAGTGAGCACAGGAGGAGACTCCTGAAAGCATAATAAGCTGGTAGATGAAGCTGGTAATTGAGTTTCATGTAAAACGATGGATGTTTTTACTGGCACAGTACTTATATCCACCATGCAAGGACTAGTGAGCCTTAAGGTAGGATGTGAGACCTCTCTAGGTGTTCTACCGATGGCTCTGATTCCTGGGAGGGCTGGCTCAGACAGGAACACGAGTGGGGTTCATGTCCCAGCCATTTACTCTCTTTCCCTTCCCAGCTTTCCATATTCCAGGTCACTGGTTTGCACCTCTGCCTACTGTAGAGTCATAGAGACGTAACATTTTAGTGGGTCAAATGGACCACAATTAACCCTTGCTCTGGAGTTTTTCAGTACAGATGACCTTCATTTTATTCTGTTAGCCTTTAGTGGTGATACAAGGTGGCTGCATTTGCTTTGTTTTCGTTTTAACATACGTGAAAAATTATTTAAAACCATTGATAAAAACACTGACAAGGTTTGGTCATGGGGGAATCCCCTAAAATGCCATCAGGCCAGTTGTGATTCCCCACGGATGGATTTAAAAAAAAGCACTCATCCCATTCTTAATGCTTTTACCATGTACTTTATTGTCACCACGTGGCACTGTTTTTAACCACAGTGTTGTAGTGTACATCACATCTGCAGAATTACAGCAATCTACATTGGGAATGAAATCATGTTTGTCTGACACCACCTATTTCCTGTTAAATGCGGCGAATGGCAAGAATTCTCTTTCCTCTCTTTATTCCCCTCTTAGTTGACTCCTGCAGCAAGTGAATCATTCTTTCACCCAAGACCGAGGTCAGCCTCACTGACCTGGTGCTGCCTGTGTCATCCTGCCTGCCCTTTTTAAACATAGTGCTCTTGTATTTCACGGGAATCTTCCCAGTCTTCAAGGAGACATTAAAAATGTGGCAGACATTTTCTTCAGACAGGTCTGTTTGGGACCAAATCTACAGCCTGCCAGGTTTAAAGTACTTATCAGTAATTGATGTTCTTTACCCTCCTCTACAGTTACTATCAGACTGGGAAGTACTTTGTCATCCTCAAGTGAAAAAAGTACTTTATCCTTTTTTATTCCAGTATTTACTAAGTGTTTACCTCCTCTCCATCACTAACCGTGTTATCTTCTTCAAAAAAATTTAGCCATTGGAAGCTTTCTCAGATTCTTAAATACTTCAGAAAACTGTTTTTCATGTTAGTCACATTTCTCTCAGGCATACAAATGTCTCTGGTGCTTTTAGCTTCCCTTCTTCTCTGTTCTTCATTTTTTAAAATATATATGGTGATTGCTATCTAATCTCTGTTTATTTCATTCCCTCTNTAAGGTCTCCTTGCTCCATTTGAATGTTGCCTTGAAACACTGAAAGTCTTCACGTTTTGCTGAAGGAATGCAAGAATTGGGAAGCTTTTGATCCACAGCAGTCACTGTGGGCCATTGAGGAATGGAGAATAAGTCTCCCACACTGAATGTGAGTGGAAGGCACGAAGGATATGAGAAGAGAAGGTTAACACTGTAGCTTGCCTGTCAGAGAACCACAATTGCTCCAGCTTGGTGATTTTGGAGTAAGTTACTTAGATTTTGCTTGGAGAGTGAGACAGCTACTGTTTCATGTATCTGCTTCATTAAGTTTAGACTATATTTGTCTCTGTTTGCTTTCCTACTTGTGCTTGGAGTGTGTCTATCTGTGCTCTGTTTCACAGAGCCTGGAGTTTATTTGCCTAAGTTTGCTTTCCACTGCCTTTGGACTGTGTTTGCACTGAGCTCTGTTTCATTCAGCCTGGGCTTATGGGCCCAGGTTTGTTCCACAGCGTTTGGGCTGTGTTTGTTTTGCTTTCCAGAGCCTGGGAATGTGGCTGTGCACGGCTTGCCACTGCCCCAGAGTGTCTCTGTCTGTCCTGTGCTTGGCTGAGAGCTGTCCTGGGCTACCTTGGCCCTCGCTCACCTGCCTTGCCCAGCGCCTTGGTTCTGGATTCTCCCAGTTTGCAGTAAGGAGGGACCTGACATAAACGGAGTTGCCTGGCATGAAGTATTGCATCAGAGCAAAATTTGTCCCAGATCTGCTGCAGGCAAATCAAATTTATGTGAGGCCACCACATTCCCAGCCAATCTTCAGCTTGCACTATTTTTAATTAAAATAGAAAGGGAAAAAAAAATAGCCGTGTCCTGTAATGCTTAGTTTTTGAGAATGATGTTAACTAGAAATGCAAATGCTTCTCTTATTTCCAGTTTTTTTGTTTGGTTGTTTTCTTTTTCCTCAATCTGTTCTTCTGCATCTTGACTGGTGTGTTCTGCCGTGATCACCTTTCCACATCTTCTGGAGATGAGCGTTTGACACAAACACAAGTGTCCTTTGAGAGTGCTGTCTAGAACACCTTCGGGTAATTAAAAACTATTTCTTACCTCCCCTAAGAGCTGTTGTTTGGTTTTCACCCAGCATGAACTGATCCCTTGCAGCACACAGAACTCTGCTACAATAAACCATTTTGTTGGTTTATTAGTTTTAATCCTATATGATTTTTCCAAGGTGTGAGTTCATGTAAAGCGATCATTTCTGATGTGTTTTCTGCTTTCTGCAAAAACTAAACACAGTACCATTTTAGAAAGGAAAGGCTGGGTACCACTTTGGCTGCAGATACCTGTGGGGTAAAGTACCGGCATCACCCTTCAGCCTCCCACCTCCCTCGTTTTGGTCTTCCATGACAGAGCAATGAATAGCTCAAATTCCATATTGAATTCGAATTCCACGCCGAAAAGGAATGTTCCCCACCTCCTGTGATGTGGAGAACATCAGTCTCTGCCCGCACTTTTAATCTCTTGCCATGGTCACGACTGTTGAACTGGTGCTGAGCACTTGAGCTATTCCTCCTACCCCATCATAAATGGAATATGTACACAAATTTGAAATGATTGCATAAAATTAAACATACAAACGCCCCACCCCTTTTATTTTTTTTCTCACTGCAGCTATTTATCCAGCAGCAGCAAAACGAGAAACACCCCAGAGAATAACTTAAACTAAGGAGAGGGTCAGGTTGAATAAAGTGAATTATGATGTAGCCAGAGTTACTGACTGAATTCTCAGAGTTAACCAGCCTTTGGGGTAATACTTTTGTAATCACTGAGACTAAAGATAAACAAGCCTCCAGGTACAGAGAATGTAACACCTCTGTGGCTGTTTAGAAACAATCAGTCCTACCTAATGAGCAGGGGATGGATTAGTCAAAGCCTGCCCCAAAACAACTATTTTTTGGTCTATAATTACAGAAATACAGCTGTGATCAGTTTTATTTGAAGTAGATAGCAATGCTGGGAAGGCAAACTATTGTGTTGTGACTTTAACATTTGGATTTAACATTTTAACATTTTGGCAGCTGATGTCTTTAATCTTCAGGGATAAAAATTAAAAAAAAATTGTCATAAATGAAAAGGGTTATAATACATAGGTTATGTATAATTTGCAAGATTTTAATATATTAAAATGTTAAAATTAAAAGTAGCAGTTGAAGATCTGCAACCTTCACTGGACTGATCGCTAGCAAGGTTTGGTGATCAGCTTTAGATGGCTTGAGTCTGGAAGAACAAGGAGGACTGTGTTACACATGGAGAATGAAAAAGTGTCTGATTTTAGATTTTGAATGTAAGTTTTTCAAGTTACGAGAAGCAGATCATTCCAGGGTAGGTATTCAGCAGATTTATTGTAAGATGCAATAAAAGTCTTATAAAAGCAGGTGAATGAGAGCTTCCTCTTCAGAGAAAGGGAATGTGAATTTCTCCCAACTTCAGATGTCAGCTCAGCTAATAAAAACGTGCCATTGCTGCAGCATCACAGCCACTTTCTGCAGGTACGAAAGCAGAGTTTCATCAGCCCTCAAAATTACACGAGGGCAACAGGGAAAACTGAACAGCTGCAAACGAGGCAAGCTGTGAGATTTTATTTTTTCAGTATTTCTGTTGTTATGGAGTCCCCTACGTAGTTTTCCACTGCTGCCATGAGCAGTTATCCGAAGTCAAACCGGGAAGAGGTTGGATGGGTCCGGCACTCACAGGTGTTTGTGCCTTTTCTTGCCAGTGTAGGGACTGGCACTTATCCAGGGAAAGGATGGGCAGGGAACCCCCTGCCGTATGTCAAGAGGAAAACAGAAAGGACTGTCCTCATCTTCTGCCTTAGGACATGCTGCTTCTCCTGTCCAGGACTCAGGGTTCAGGATGTCATTTCACAATATCTTTTTCAAGCAGTTGACTTTGTTGCTTCAGTTAAATGCTTAAATGTGCTTGGCTATCTTCAGACTTCACTAAAGGAATCACTGAGTAAGAGAATTGTTAAGAATGTCTGCTTTGGGGAACAGTGGTACTGCTGCTTAGCAATAATTAGCAATACTGCGTCTCAAGTCTGATTTTATCCCTATCAAAGTGTGCTTCCACTGTATCCAGAAAGTTTCTATATGGCCATTTATCAAATCTTCTCCAAGTATATCCTAAAATCTAGTTTTGTCTACGCTTTTATCGCAATTTCTTACTCAGGTGATAACATTTTTTCCACTCATTTGGATTCTCAGTCCTCATAGCACTGATATTATTCAGCAAGACTGAGGCTTTAAGGAGTTATTGACTATGTAAGCCCAGTCCTGCCTTCATTGCTGAGGTACCACCCACTGACACCAATTAGGCACATTTTATTTAGTAAAGATCCACTGGAATAGATTTGGTGGGTGGACAACTCTTAGCTTATTTTTTGTAATATTTTATCTTGGCGTGAAGCTCAAGGGTTTTTTTCCAGGCCTGTATCCAGCTGTAAAAAAGAATTATAGCAATGAGACTCTCCAAGAAATGACCAGACAACCTAGGAAATGTGGTGAGTCCTATGGCTACACTCGGGGAAACACGCTATGGTGCTTGAATCCAGCGGGATCCAAAGGGGGGCAGAAAACAGCTGGAGGTTCATATTTCAGCTCTCCGTCTTCTAAATAAAGCCACTGTGTGGCTGTGGCTGTAAATTAAAGACGCGGGCAATTTGGAAATGTTCTTAGTGCCACGGTAGGTGAAATGCAGCCCACTGCTGGCATCACCGAGCCAACACCATCCTTGGATGTTTCTACTGGGGGATTAGCAGAGAGATTAAGAGAGCTACCCAAGAGCATGAAGAAAATCTGAAAATACGGGCAGAACCTCCAGTTCAATGCCTCAGCCATGATATTTGTTCCTTAGTAGCTATGCTTTATTTATAGTCAGACTTGGGAGTCTTTCCCCAGCCTCAAAACCCCAGGAAAGATTTCACTGTGGGTGTTTGCTACTTCACTGAAAAATCATCTGATTTCTTCTGGTTTTCAAATAGAGAGCAAGTGCTGCCTAATGGTTTTTGTATTAGGAGGATATTCTCATTTTCCACATGCTGTCTGGCTCTGGTTGCTGTTACGAGATGTTTAGAGAGTGCTCTTTGGAATTAAAAAAAGGAAGAAAAAATGTCAGAGGGGGCTAAATCTGATGATAAGTTAGACCCAGTGCAACGTATGGCTTTTCCTCAGTGTTTTCAATGGCAAGGAAAAAACAAGTTACACGAGATCCTGACTTTTTAGAGACCCTTGGCCAAAAGTCTGAGAGCTACAATTTGTTCTGTGGGAAGCTGGAGCTGGGAAATGTCTACAAGGGCAGCTCCTGTAGACCAGCCAGGGCATCCATGGGTGACTTCTGCTCTCTCCCAGCAGTCTTGGTGTTCGCAGTTCAATGATTATTAATCAGGATTTGCTGCTTCATTATGCAAAATCCCTCAGTTTGAGCAGAAAAGGGCAGCTAAACATCAAACTGACGAGCTGGGTAAATGTTGCACACACAGCACGAACTTTAAATGTCAGTAATAAACCCTGTTTCTGTAGTTGGGTACCCATGGTAGTTTAATCTAACTTTTTCTTGAAAAGATCAAGTAGCTATCCTGACTGAATAGATAGAATGGAACAACCTATACACTTTTCGGATTTCACAGGAGAAAAAAAACCCTTGAACTGCTTATTTTTATTCCTTTTGTTTAGTAATTTATTTTTATTGCCACCTTTCTTTATACCCTTAGACTTGAATAGCTATTGGTTGGGTTAGGTGAACTAATGGTCTAATGGGTCAGAGGAGCAGAGACCTTCTGAAGGGCTAAGACCACCCACCCTTTTCCTTTCAGATCTCACAAATTTTAAAAAGATATATTTCTTCAGGCTATGGAAGGTTGTTTTCTCAACTCCCAAGGCCAGGATGGTCCTTCTTTGATTGACACGAATTATATCCAAAATCCATTGAAGAATCCTGAAAAACCTGAAACATTCAAGTATTTTTTCTTGTCAAATCTGATGTGTGCTGAATATATTACGTTGCGTGTGCTAATATAATTAGATAAGGGAAACTGTGAAAATGCCCTTTGCAACTGGTATGAGGCATATGCAAGCTAAATCCTAGAGAGTAAAATTCCTGCTGTTTGGAGTGGAAGAGAGTCAGTCTAACTTTTTTTGTCTAAACAATGTTAGGAACTTACCTATGGTTCCTAATACAACTTTAATTCCTGGAGAGAGAAAGACATATCTAGAGAGTTACTTTGTCCTGCCATAGGATTGATGATGGAATACATATATATGTGTGTGTGTGTGTGTGTGTGTGTGTGTGTGTGTGTGTCTATGATAAATTCACAGAAAACCTCTGTAAGTGTCCATTATAAGATATGAACAGGGTTTTTTAAATTCCAGCCTTGGAAATGTAGGTAAACTGTTCACTTAGGGAGGCAAGATGGATCTTACAGGTCTTGACTCTTCTTTTATTTCACATGATGCTTCACATTCAAAAGTAAACTTAAATCTCTCAAATACAATTCTGTGCTTTACAAATGTTCTAGTTCCTGTAAGGATTCATCTTTTTGTTGGGGGGAAATGATTTGCTCACCCGTGAGGAAGAGAGGAAGAGAAGCAGTGGCCTCAAGATACAGGAAAACTATGACAGAGTTTTCAATTTCTTGATTTATAGGATTGGGCTTGCCCACATATCATAAACACCTCTACTTGCTTCCTTAAATTAAATATCAAGTCCCAAATACTCAACCTTGAGAGGCAGCAGGAATCACAACCAGAGTTCCTCTGGCAGAGTAGCAGTGGGGTTGCATTTAGCCTTACTCGTGTCCACTTGTTCAATCTATAAAACCTGTATATGGATACATATTTAATCTGTAAAATCTATATATATATTTATAAAGTTTTGGTGTTTGTGAGACTTTTTCACACATTAAAGCAGTTAGACCTTGTTGCTCATCAATACGAGGAGGTACAAAACGGGCACACATTTTCTGTAGGAAGCAGCCATTTACAGGAGCAATTCTAGGTACAAGAGAAACACACACAGATGCTGAGATCACACGTGGGGCTAAGATTTACTCTGTCGTGGATTTAGAGATTTTTAATCCAAATGGATGGACAAGCAGCACTGAATTGTGGCTTAGAGCCTTCCCTGAGGTATCAGTGGACCACGGCAGCTTTGTTTCTGCAGCGTGCACAGCTCCTTTCCTGACTCCCACTGGAGGACAGCAGATTACTTCATTGCCTCCAGAGGAGCATCAGATCCACCACTTGCCCACCCAGTTACGTAACCAAACCAGCAACCAAATGAGGGAAATCGGAGGCTGACTCCCACTGCCCTCCCCTCTTTTGGCAGGGAGCTGCTATTTTCTTCCTACCCCTTATGTAGGGCAGAGTACAGCAGTCATGAGGGTCTGACTTTCCTTTCAGCAGCTGTACCATGTTACCTCTGAGTGCAGGGAGGAAAGAGGTTGTTAACAAACTTAGAAAGGATTGGAAATTCAGATTTCAGGAATAGATAATTGAAAAAAGCAAGATGGGGAGGTTTCTTCCACACCAAGAAATAAACATCTCTGCTTGAAATAAATCACTTGATTATAGTATCACATTGTATTTTATACCTTTTTTAGTCAGACATTATTACTCATAAACTAAATAATATGATCATTTTTTAAGAGCTGAGATCATGCCTAGAAATTGGTCCAAACATGACTAGACATTGTAATTCATTTTTTCAAGGTTTTTGCTAGCTAAGAGCCAACGTCTGTACTGAAGTGGAAAGGATTTTAGAGAGGATGGGTTGTTTCTACAGAAACTGGTGTGTCATTTTCAGAGTGCTGCTGAAATTAATGAGGGTATGGATGGTCTCCTTCCTTTCAAAAGAGATCATCAGTCCATGCTTTCTGGTGTGAAATGTAAGGATGTAAATATGGGGGTTTAGCTGTACTTTATGAGAGGAAAAAACAGTGCTACCTGGTGACTTAAAGCAATGTAAATTCTTCACGATGGGCTTTTTTGGACTGGAGGCCTTAGGCACTGCAGACAGCACCTCTCAGGCTTCCTAACCCCGAGCACAGTTGAGGTTTGGGTCATTTGTATGCCACTGAAATGCTTTTGTGGTGCATTATAGTGGTTTCCTTTAATAAATGTGTAGACCTCCTGTTCCCCTCTGACCAGCTCTGCTGGGTTTGGAACTGAACTGGACTTGTGTGTGCACAGCCAGGGGACTGGAGCTGCTCCAGCACCAGGTCTGGGGCCATTCTAACTCAGGCCTGGCTTTTCCAATATGTTTTTATAATCATGCTTAATTATGGGCATGAGAAATTACTAATTACCAAAGTGCATGGCTTTCTTCCTCCAAGAAAACCTGCCATGGGTCCTTTGCTTATTAGATTTTGCAACCCACGCAACCCCCGTCAGCAGAAAAGGTGCCGAACATGGAAAATATTATTTCCTTCTCCTGAGTGTTTAGTATAACAATATAAGCATTGACCGTTGTGTACTTTGGTATTATTTTCCTTTCCTGCTTATAGTCCCTTCTCATGTTTCTCCATCATTTTAGGCCCCTAATAGGGATAGGATGAACCCATTGATGTCGGCACATGGAGGCCTGCTAGTGGCATGCCTTTGGTTTTAGTCTCCTAGCAGCAGCCATTCATGTTATGTGGGCTTTCTTTTTTGGGCATTGCCCACCCCTGAATCTGACTTCAGGCATTTTTCACTGCCTGTTCTGCATGAATAGCCACAGGCCTCTTGCCAATTGTCCCCCCTCCTTGAAAGCCAGCCTCAGCCAAAGGCCTTTTCAAGTGTGATCCCAGAGTGCCACACAGGCTTTCAGGGTATTGTTGTCGAGATGAGGGCCCTGCACTGGAAAGTGGGGTCAGAAGAGAAAGCACAATAAGGGGTGATGGAGGCTTCATGCAGTCCTCAGATGCTGGCCTGTTTATTAATTTACAAAACTAATGTCACTGTCTTTAGAGAAGAGATTGAGTGAAAAAGATGCCCTTTGAAGAGAAGAACTGCTTTTGATGCATTACCAAAACACTGCTCCCCTTATTAAATTGATTTTATGGAAGAAAGTACAGCTAATAAAAGTTCAGAAACACCAATAAAATATTGAAGGTCTGGATTCAGTGTTTTCTTTTTTCCTCATCAGCTCAGACACAATTCATGTTAATGGGTTTACGAGCCGTCCTTGGGCAAAAAAAATCCTTAAATTTGCAAATATCTGGTCTTCCTTATGCATGTCACACAAACTATTAGTCAAGACAATACAATAGTGCAAGCTCTTTAGCAGAGCTCTCCTCATACATAACGTAATGAAATATTCAAGCAGAATTTGTTTACCTCTCAATGTTTGGGGGGGTGGATCTAAAAGGGTAGGGGTCCATGAATCTTGAATATAAGACACAAAAGTGGCTTGACTTCTGAAAAGATTCAAAGCTGGGCTTGAATGTTTCTCCTGCAGTCAGTGTTGGTGCAGATTAGTGGATCTGGGCAAGCAGTTCTCTGACCTGTCCCTGTCACATGAGATGGAGTCCTGTTGTCTGGCAGGATTTAAGGTTTGCACTGCAGGTTTTAATCTGAGAGCAGCCTTGGGAATAAATGTGGTTTCTTGATTCCTTATTCTTCCTTCCTTTACCTGGTCGAAGGCGAGGCTGGCTGCATCCCTACAGGCACACTGATGGTGGTTTCGTTTTGCTGACCAGTGCCACTGCAAACTCCATCTCCTGCCTCCCAAAAAAACGAGGGAGACGCTGCTCTCTCCATCTCAGAGCAGCTCGGGAAGCAGTGTGCCACACTCAGCTGAATCCTGCTCTCTTATCACCCTGAGAAACCAAACCAGGAACGAGTGTCTTCATCCACAGAGGCCTTGTCACTCCCACAGGTGGTTGTTGCCGTGAGCTGCCAGAGATACGGGATGATTATCATTGTGGATGCTCCTCAGGATTGAGTTCAGGGAATTCTGAGGCCACAACCATGAAACTCTCCAGCTGGAACTAAAGACAGCTGTCATTAGACTTGTATCCTCTGCAGGCTGGAGGCAGGAGGAAGGCATTCCAGCCTGACCAGTGAGTTACAGATAGATGCAAGATTAGGAGTCAGTTTTAAACATGTGGCTGTAAACGTGTGATTGAATTTTAAGTGCTTTCAATTAATGCAGATCAAAAGACACTTTTGTAGTCAGACAGACCTTCAAAAGTACCAGACTTCAAGCATAAATCTGTCCGGTCTTCCTTTGTTTTTCATAACTTGTCTTGCCATGTTTGTTAATTATGGAAGGCATTTAGGACTTGCTCTGTCTCATCCAGTTTCTTCTCTTCTGTAGTGCTCCAGCAGTGAAGTCAGCAGTTTTACAATCCACTGCCTTGGACCTGGAAAGTCATTTATGGCCAGCAAGTGGGTGTAAATTGCTAATGGTAACATTTTAAGTCTACCCTGTATGCAAAGCAATGGAGATTGATCCATGGAACAAAAATAGCTGTATAATCTACTCACCTTCCTAGTAGCAGAAAATAATTCAAAAGCTTCTTATCTCTTTTTAAAATGATAATCCAGGAGAAATAAGTTTATGATGAGGAATGTTCTTACCTGAAAGCAAATACCAGAACATCACCCTGTATGAAAAGCACTGGTAACATTTAATTGTACATTTGTTCTGGTTTTCAGCTCTGCTGCAGAGAGATTCACAGATTAATACATTTCAACGGTACTCTTCATGCTTCTATCATTTGATTGATATATTTGATTATAAATATATTCATTTGAAGCATAAAAGTGTTGGGTTTTTCCTGAATAGGACACTATTACCAATTTTGGTATATATATATTGATAGCTAATTCTCTAAAAATTATTTTTGTTTGATAAAGTCTTGGTAGATTTTCAAACACAGAATTCAGTGCAGAATTAGGAGACTGGTTAGTGAAATATTCTGTGACTTTTTTAAAAATAATTTCATATCCTTTTGTACTTGTAATTATCTGATATGAAGGTACTGCACACCTTAGTAGAAAGGTGTGAAGGGCTTTTGCATACTTCATCCTCTCATTAAAATTACTTAATTTGAAAATGGCTCCATGAGTTAGGTTAAGAAGTCAGATTACCCAGCCCTTTACAGCACTTTTTAGCCTCACAGTCAAGGTAGATAAACAGGCCAAATATTCTCTTTTTACGTTGTCATGGCCAAGTATCTTCTTTTAAAGTTGTCACGTCTTTCTTCTCTTTATTAATGAAGAATGTAAAAGTGAAAGGTTGCTAAGCTGACATTGTTTCAGTCAAGGCTGAAAGCTACTAACTGTGACTGAAGATTCTCTAGGAAACACAGCATCTTTGCAAAAAACGCATACCTGGGGTACAGAATTAGGCATCAAACACCTCTGCAGCCTGTGGTGATAAATCCAACACCCCCAGACAATTTGGAACTTGCCTGTACAAGATCTGTTCATTTTGGCTTCAAGTGGAGGAGAGGATTTGTCCTCTATATGTAAACAACCGCAGATAATAGGATGTCAATGAACGTATTTCAATATTTGCCTTTTAAAAATGAATCAAATTAACCACAGAAAAGTACTGAGAGAGAAATATGACAAGTACCAGGAAGTTTCTCGTGAACTACTTCCCTTCTTCTTCCTTATGAACAGCAATAAGTGGTCAAAGTACCAAGGAAAGCTGCTCTGGCAAACTTGCCACTTCCATGGCAGGAATAAACACAGCCATGACCAGGTCAAGAAAACCCCCAGTGTGGGGAGAGGTTTTATGATGGCTTAGAGGTACTAATGGGTAAAAAAAGTGTCTGGTAAACATAGGGGGTTGAGTAATCCTCAAAAGTTCAGCATTTTGGTTCAGATAACAAGCTAAATAGTTTATCTGGAATCTTCTGAATCCCACTGAGGTAAAGCTCAAGCAGCAATCTTATGAAAGCAAGGCTTCATGTGGCATTTTGAACTTCTGCTTCTGGTCCATTTAAAAATTAAACAAGAAGTGCAAGAATGAAACACTTCCTTAAAAAGGAAATTAATTCAACGTGTTTTAGAGTTAACTGAGTTTTGAATTGGTTAAGTTCAGATTTAGGTGTGATTTTGGACCATTTTACCCTTATTTTAAACCATTATCTGTTCTCGAGATAGTCAGGGAATTTTTTGTAGCTACCTGGACAATATCTACATCAGATTCCAAACACAACATGAGGTTAGCATTAAATGGAGTTAGTAATGCAAATTTCCACATCCTTTTATTTTTTTCTCCTTTTGGAGCTCTCTTATTTCCCTCACAGCTATTTATCATCTGAAGGATAAAGGAAAAGAGAGAATGGGCAAATCAAAATAAATTTTTAGAAAACAGAAACAAACAGATCCATCTTCCCTAATCAGACGGTGTTTTCTTTTTGCTCCACAAGATAGATAAACTGCCTGAGAAAATCAGGTTAGATGAAGAGCAGTGACATTGTGATAACTGTGGACAGAGACTTCAAACAAAGTGGCCAAGCTATGAGGAAAAGACACTGGTGGTGTTTTGCAATGGAAAGGATATAGTGTCGCTGAGTCAGGTTTTGGAGACCTCGTGAAATCCTTCTGCAACTTTCTCTGCAGATTCTGCCTTCGCTAACTAAAAGCCATGCTATTTTATCCTGGATGCAATGAATGCGTAACCAAGAGTGAACAGGGAATGTCCAGACCTCACCACAATGCACAGCCTTGCTGCAGATGTGGAGTAGTTGCTTCTCCACTTGTAGATAACCTGGTACGGGTTGCGATGTCTCAAAGTTCTTTGTAGCATTTGTCTGTCTCTCTGCCCTTTTTCAGCAGTTTCAGAAGGGCTTATGATTTTAGCACAGGGCTTTTGGAAAGGCTCAGCTTCCCAAAAAAGCCCATGAGGTAGATGGATTTTCAGAGGGAAATCTGGCTCTCTATCTTGCAGTGGGAGATCACAGATATGGACTGGTCCGTAAAATTTAGTTACCCAAATGAAAGCTGTGTTGTTTTGAAATCCTCACCTCAACTGTAATGGCTGAGAGTCTGAAAAATATCTTAATTCTGCTTTGGAGGCCTTTTAATTTGCTTCTACTTCTGGATGTCATCTCCTGAGTGCTGCCTGTGTCCTTCTGTTTGTCTCGCTCACACTGAGGGAGTGCCTGAGCCTGGATGTGCAGAGGGACTTGGGCAGAGTTTTGTTACCTCAGAATCCCTCACGCATGAATTGATTTCATTGCTTGAAATTACAACGGCGAGCTGCTTCACCTCAGAGACACTTTGTTCTCTGTTCTTTTTCTTTGCAGAGTAGTCTGAAATGACCAGAGGATCCATGGCGATGGAAGTGCTCTGAAGGTAGGAAGGTATGGTTTCAATTAATATTCAACTTCGGCAGAGTCAAAATGTTTCACAAAAATACACTAATTCTGACAGGATTCAGGCTTTAAAGTTCAATTTTGGTTCTGGCCTGGGAGAAATACAACACAAAAACCTGTGAGATTTTTTTTAGAGAATACAAATCAATTTTTAAAATGATTGAAAATGTTTTGGTTTTACTTAATCTTGAAACAAAAACAATGCTGGGGATTCAGAAATGGTGTAGAAGCAGATTTGGCATTCACTGGCTATTTCCTTGAAATATAAACACAGAAACCAAAGAATGCATCTGATTACCTTGGTATTATTGCTGTCTTCCAAGCTCTTCCACTCTGGAAGTGTGACTGATCTGTAAAGCTTTAAGTGGTAATAAAGTGTGAGGAATAGGATTTCTGTGTGGTCCCTGTGCCAGCATCAGAGAAAAGATCCAATGCAGCTAATCTGTTCAAGTTTAATGAATGTCCTGCTGACTTTTAAGGGAGCTGGCTGCCTGACTACCCTCTGAGACTTTAAAAATCTCCTCCTATTTTTGTAGAATTTTGTCAGGAAACCAGATTGAGCGAGCCCATACAGAAAATGCCATTGCCGTTCCTACAGGTTTCCACAAGACATTTGACCCCCTCCCCTCCCTTTCTTTCTTCTTTTTATACCTCTCTGGAATGCAGATATTTTGGTTAATTTTCTCCAGCTGTCACAGAGTCTCACAGGAAAATGACCTCGCAGAGTGACCACTTCCCCTATTCCTTGACTTAAGCAGATTTTTTTTCTTCAGAGCTTTCACCACATCATCCACATCACTGTCTGGTGTCTTTCATGAGTCAGGAAAAAAGCAAAAAAAAATTTCCACCCTCTAGAAAAAAAAAAGGGGAAGCAAATCTGATCAGTTTGGGTTGGTTTTATCAATTTACATCGATATTTCAGAGCAGTTAGTGCAGCAGAAATTTAACATCACCCATTCCTACTAAAAAGTAGGGAGATATTAATATTTGGATATTTTTCCTCTAAGAATGATTTTCATCACAAAATTACTTCATTCATTTAGTGATGACAGCAGTCTCAGGAAGTCAGAGAGTCAGACCTCTTAGTTATTTTGTGCTTTTTCAATATACAACCCAGAGAGGAAAATTTTATTGCAGGAGCTGTGTACTGAATTTAGTTTTCTGAAATAGCATTATGGAATTAAAAAAAATCAAACCAGCAAAGCCCTGTATGGTAAATATCTATGGCTTATGAAATATGTAAATATGTAAATGAGATTAATATATTTCAAAAGCTAATGGTTTATTAAGTACCAAGGACCTGTTGTTAAGCATGACTTTCCTCTTCCTTCTAGTTTCTCCTCTGTTTTCATGAATACCCGGTTGAGGCTGGTAGAATCCCAAGGATTTCCAAGCACAACTTTTCCACACTGTAACAGCTTTTCATATTCTCTATCTTATGTTTTGGATGAGTATCCCAAAATCTTGGTGTTTTCTGTAGCAGTTTGAGAATTTTCCTCCAGGAAATTGTAATGAAGGTGCTCTTTTTGAGTGTCCTTGTGTTTACATGAGTGCTCCATCAATGCTGTCCAAGGTGAGCAGGTTGTAGCTGTGCCTCCTTTCTCTAATCTTCCAAAGCTGGTATCACCACGTGTCGTTTTTGTAACATAGACTTTGCAATTGTTTAATTTCAGAATTTTGGGACCAATTGCTTGGTACAACCCCCAGCAATTTAGGTGATTTATAAAGAAATTCAAGAGAGATTTTTGTGGTTTGTGGCATCAAGTAGGCCATCTGGTATAAATATATGCCTGATAAAGGTCTAAAAGCAGGTTACTGTTGTGTAGTGACAAGATTTTGGGCTTTTCTGTCCTGTGTGCAGAGTAATGAGCTGACAGATTTGAAAGAGCAACCCAAGGTGCAAAGAGCCAAGCGTGGATTGTGGAGATCACTGTGGCATGAGCTTGGTATGTATCTCATGGAGCTGGGGTGAATAGCAGCTAGAAAATAAGATTTCATCATGTCTCAAAGGCTGCCATGAAGGACCTGAATTAGGTAGAATTAAGTGAGCAAAGTCATGGTGTAACTGATGAGAGCTGGGTTTATAACCCTATTGATTGTCCCATTGTTGTGTACAAACTATAAATCCTTACTCTCTCTATGTTTGTGACTATACATTGCAGGGATGCCTCAGCCTTAAATGGGATCATCCTAGTTCGGGATGGGGTTGTGTATTCCTCCTCCTCACAGCTGTTGATGTATGGGAACGGCACCTTTGTAGATGCCCGCAGCTGGATCCCACACTGGAGATTTCCAGCACTGCTGCCCAGGTTCCGTGTGTGGGCAGATGTGCTGCCTCAGCTGCTGCTGATTCAGGTCACCCTTCCCGTCCATCCCAACCACTTCACTCATCCCCTAAAGCCTCCAGCTGGAAGGAGGTTCTGCCAAGAGGTGTGGCAAATCCGAGGAAGTGGAAGGGAAGAGGGATGGTGACACAGTCTCTGCAGGAATGTGATGTGTCACAAACTCCTAACTGGAAGTAGCCATGGCCTGGGCTGTGCATCCGACTGTGCTCTTGTCATGTGCTGATCCCACTTGCTGGAGATCCCATCTCAGCTGGGAATATGCCTTTGGAGCAGCACTCCAGCTGTGAGCCTGAAAAGTGAAGTGGCCATCTTGACTATATTGTAACTTGGGAATAAGGGAGTAGGAGAATGCCTCAAAATTGCGTGCAGCATTCTTTCACTTGTATGTAGTATGCTGAATAGACTCGACTTTGTGAACAATCCCATTTATTTCAGTGGAAATTCTTTCAGAATAAGCTTTGGCTGAGATTAGGAAAAATGATGGCATTTTTTCCTAAATGATTCCTTTTTGTCAGAGCTGAATTTCTACAGCTAAAATCTTTGGAAGTTAAGAAATCTGATGAACAGGTTTTCCAAGTCTTTCTAGTCTTAATCACAGAACTAAAGGAGAAGGGTTCTAATTGTATAATAATCTTATATCCATGCCCTGTTTTAAATGCTTGCTTTGCACTGGATGGAAAACACTGCTAATAATAATAATAACAACATTAATGATACGGATGATAGGTGTATTATCTATTTTCTTGGAATTACTACCTGTGAGATAGTATGGCTTGGTTACTTTGCTTCACCTCTCAAAGAGAGACATGAAATTTCCAACTTGCAGATTTTTTTAAAGATTGGTCAATATAAAATCAAATGATCTTAGTAAAATGTTTAACCTGGAAGGTGATCATCATGTTTATGATATTAAAATGGGTTCTTTGTACCTGCTACACACATATAATTACATAAACATCTCCCTGTTAGCTTACATGGATTCTTTGCATTTCAAGGTCTAGAAATTCTAGGAGGAAAAGAGGGGATGAACTGGAGAATGAATCCCATATTCCAAGCGATCAGTGTTTCCTCACATGTATCTGTTTCAGGAAGAGACTTCAGTATATGTTTAGCTTTAAGCCTGTGCTCAGGTCTCACTGGGTTTAAACATGCACTGGTGGAGGATGCTTTCTTAAATAGAAGCAATACGTTATCCCACTGAAATCCACTTGATTTGCCAGCTACACCCCTCCTTTGCACAGAGGTGATTTCTACAGGCATCTGTAAAGACAGGGGAAGCTGAGGTCTTCAGGGCAGCTCCTGCCTCCAGAATGGATTTAGATCTCTGTGGTACAAAGTGCAGTCTTCTTCCAGTGCCGAAGATTTTTCCTACCAAAATAAACATAATGTAGCATAATGGGACTGCAGGCTTCTTTTGTAGTCTATGGGAAAAGAATAAATCACTTATTAGAGTATTTTTGCACTATCCCTTTTTTCCCCTGTCTTTAACATCTGACCACTCTGTCTAAAGACCAAGGCTGCACGAATGCAGGAGAAGTTGCTTTATTATGAAGGGGGAGAACCAAAGGTGTTGAGAGTGACTGGGTCATATTCCCGTCAGTCTCCTGCGTTTAGACTCCTTTCAGCTTGGTTTTTGGTGACAAACTGCACAGCTGCAATGCCTTACATTTACCAGCCTGCATATATGAAGGATGTGTAATGTTAACTAAGCCCTTTCCCGTCCCTCATGGAAGACCACCCTGCCTGCAAAATCTCCAGAGGAAAGCACGGCATGTCCTGATCAGAAACTGCCTTTGTTGGCAGAAGTACAGTATGTTGCATTAACCAAAACAGCATTTTTAAAAACATTTTTGATGGTGGCTGCTTTCTATTTAAATATCCATTTTGCTTGTGTAAACGGATCTCGTTCGGTCTTTACATCCCAACATCCCAGGACTATCTGAAAGCCTTGTTAACATTTAGCATTGGAAATTGTTTCAAGCCTCGCACAAAATCCTCAAAACCTGATATGCTCGGGGCAGAAAAAGGACTGGATTCTCCTCTGCACTTCCCTGGACAGCAATTTTCTCTGGGACAACCTTTCTGGTGATGCAAGTTTTGCCTTATCGCTCCTCACCACTGACAGTGCAGTTTTTCTATTGGGTAGGAGCTATTATTAAGCAAAAGCCACTTTCAAAACTTGTGTTGCTTCTGTCATGTTGATTTCTCTGTGCCTTCACTTGTTGCTGTATATTCCCTGGCCATGAATTTATCACTTGTCTCCTGAGCAGTGAGTAATGCAGCCCCCAAAAACTGCACTTACCATAGAAACAAATCATATTGTGCTGGACACTGGTTGTGACAACAGCTGTGACAACATCATCTGGTCTCTAACTGGACATTGAAAGGGAAGACCTGGGATAACTGGGTCCAGGGGAGTCGCTTTTAATTTGGGCACAACAGCATTTAGAACCTGGCCCTGGGAAACTCATACTGGCACCACCAGTGTATCTGAGGATATAACAAACATACCTGAACAGTATCCTTCTTGTTCCTGCTCAAATCGTGGATATGAGGCTTCTTGCTTCAACTGTTCCTCTATATACATGTCAGCACAGCATAAAATACACTGTCTAGACAGGCTACTTGAACTTGCAAGGTGCAAGATTTGTACCTCCTCTCTTCAACGCCGTTTCAGCAGTGTAATTTCACTCAAAACAAATAAAACGAACCCTGGTTTACCTCTGAATGACCTCAGGGACACTTGGCCAATCTCGGGGTGTTGGGTTGAATCCTATGTTAGGAAACTAAAACTAGAATTGGTGTTTTCTGACAAGTGATTTGCCCATCAGAAAGGTCTGGGCTGTAGGGCCAGTGGTGACAATGAGCTGCTTCTTTGCTGTGTCCCAGTTTTCTCAAGTGTGTGATGGTTGTAATTAAGTTAATTTACCTGTCCTGGATCCCGTGACGAGTAAATTGCAGGAGGGCTTATAAAGGGTATCAAATGTGTGGTTCTAGATGTGAAATCTCTGGGTTTAGACAGCTACTTTTGTAGGTCCCAGGAGAAGTGTCTTTCTTTTCCTGCCCACCATTCCTCCATTTCACAGTTCATGGAGTAGTGGCCATCGTACATCAAAATCTTGACTTTGTTTTGTGCATCTGTCTGGGATTTTCCCATGGTCAGAGGCAGCACTCTCATCTCTCTAATCCTAAAATCCTTTTCTGCAAGAAAGGTGAATATTGCTCTTTGGAATTTGCAGATGGAAAGACTGAGCAAGGAGGTCAAATCCTGCAGTTTAATAAGAGATAAGAAGCACGGGAACAAGACAGATGGGTAGAAATTTCAGGCCTCTGGAAGGGTTCAGGATCACCCTGCAAATTCACCTCAAGGCTGAACACTGCATTCTGGTGCCTCCAGAAGTGTCTGCTTCCCTGTGTGTGTCTCCTTATAACCTGGTGTAAATCCTCCCAAAGCCAGGTGCAGATGTCATTATGGTAATAATGTTACAGAGCTTTATTAGAGCACATTTTACATCCTGGTTCTGATCCCCTCAAAAGTCCATGGAATGTTACTCCCAAATTTTCTTTCTTGTTGTGTATCATCTCCCTCTCTTCCTGTGAGATTTAGAACCAGTTTTAGGATACATAGAGAAGGTAGCTGGCATCCTCACCTTACTCTTCCAGAAACTTTTATCTTCACCGGGAATGGAAAGACCAAAATCTGCCTAGTTTCTTGAAAATTTTCTGGACTATGAGGATTTGGGGTTTTTAATGGTGGTGGTGATTTTCAGAAAGGCTGCATATAGGTCACCTCCATGCCTTCCTGTGTGCAAAACACAAGGGATATTTTCCACTTTGGTTAAAAAAAAAAAAAAAAATCATGGGTATTTATTTAATCTACTTTCTGCGGTAATGTCGTGTACCAATGAAGGTAAAGAGAGAGTCAGAGCTGGGATGACTTTCATTCACTTGGAAAATAAGAGGAGTAAAACTTCATTAGCATAGCACAGTGTTAGGTCCCATACTTTTACCCCCCAAAGGTCTTCCTGTTTCCTTGTGTTTTGATAAAATGGCTGATACGCTGCTAAATTGCTGGGAAAGTTAGAAATAACATTAATTTAACGAGGGAGTTAGATTAAAAATACACCATAGAGCTGGACTGCTGCTTTTTTAACTGCTTGGCATTCCTGATGCTGGGTCTTGGTTTCTGTAGCCATGCAGCATATGAATCAGAGAGAAGCCACCCTGTGCTTTGGCATAACTCTTAAAGCACTGACAGTTCTTCTTTCTTCAGCAGTAATTAAACAAGTAAAAACTGGTTACTTTGGTTAGCAGATAAATGTGGAAAATATTCACAAATACATATCACTGGGCGTGTGTGTCTAAGGAATCTGGATGAGCTGTGGTTGGACTCTCCTTTCCCACATTCTTACAACAAAGGTGCTTTATCCAACAAAGCAATCTGGCCAAGGTCTTTTATTTCGGCTAATTCATGTTCTCTTTTTACTTTGTAAGGCTTGAAGGTTTGCTGATAGTGCAGTTCAGTGCAGCCCTGGCGACAGGAGGCACTGTTGGGGATAGGACTCTGCAGGGGGAAAAAATCAGCTAAAACCAGGATTGGACAGCCTCTAACTGTCTAAAACTAAGGCCAGGCCTAGCCTTAATTTTTTTTTTTTTTCCCACTGATTTGACTCTCCCAGTGAGCCTGGCTACCACAGCTCACAGTTTGGGTGCAATTGTAACTCTGAAAAGGTACCCCTTATTAAAATCGGTCCTCGGGTGAATAACCATAGTGGTGTCAAGGTGTTCGTGGTGGCACGGAGAGGTGGTGTGCTCTGGCTGCAGGGGCAGGCACCTTCCAAAACAGAGCCCAAATGAGTGCAGTCAGACCCCAGCTGGCTGGTTAAACACCTCCATCTTTTGGGAGGAAGCCCGAGCTAATGACAAAGCATTAGCAGTGTTTCAAGGGCGGTGTGCTTAACGAGGACTTTCTTGGAGCCCCCATTTACAGCCATAGGACAAAACCACTCCCTTTGCCTCAGTAACTCCTCCATAAAATGGGAATAATCAGATAATAATAATCTTATAAATCCAGAAATGCTTCATGTGATGACACTTCGTGATCACCTTTGCTAGCCATTTTGTAGTGCAAACTACAGAACTTCCTTGGATTAGCTCCTGTCAGAAACATTTAGGAGAAGTATATTACACGTCAGCATTTCTGCTAGAACAGTTGAGAAGTTGACAATATCTAAAGTAATAACATGAGCATAACCCTGACCTAAAAGAGGCAGCCTGAGACACAATATAATACAATTAATATAATATAACATAATATAATTAATGTAATATCCCAGCTGTCAATTCTGAGGTGAAGAGACAGGACCTAATACTTAATAATTGAAATGCAGGCTTGTCTTTTTAGCCTGGTGTTGTTTCACTTCAGATTCCAGGAATGCCTATGGCAGTTACATTGATGATCTGCCTATTGCATTTTCTGTTTCCCACATTTATTTTCCCCTCACCTTCTCTTTGTTAGGTTGATAGTGAACTTTCCTTATTTCATATTTTTCAGTTCGTCTAATTTTCCTAATGTCTACTACTTTCCAAAACTGTTGGTTCAACTGGCACCTTATCCATGCACAGGTTCTAGGGATCCTGCCCGCATCAGGCAAGGGAATGGCAATGACAGAGGTGGATGAAGTTGCTCAGCACATTGGCAGGAAAATCTTGTTAGGCTCCTTACCTGGTTATTCAAAAGTTTGTGGAATTTATCAGGCTTTAAACCTGATACTCCTGGACCAAGTAAGGGCAGTTTTGGTCTTTTTTTTTTTAGCAAAATAGCTTCAGTTTATCCCCGTAGGTTATTTTATTTTTCTCAAATTACCCAATTCATATTCGCCTCCCGCAGGGTTCTCTTTTCTCACTCCTGTTTATTACACGCTGAGTTGCCTCCCCTCTAATTTACCCTTGTGGTACAACTCTACTGACTAAAGAGGAGAAATTCCTGCTTTATACCAAAATAAGCAAAAGCAGGATCGGTGCCAGATTTTAACTCTGGTGAGCAAAGCTTGCTTCTCTCTGCCTGGAATCATCCAGCGATACCACAACTGGGAGCTACAGCCAGACATCCAAGTACAACAAATATTTCTGGGTTTCCATGTTACACTTTCCTGCTCCTCAGATTCAGGCTGGGAGGAAGAGGAAGATTAGGAAAGAAAATGTGTGCATGAATATTTCAGCAAACTGCTGTGTTGGGAAGGAAAAAGTGTAGAGAGCAGATGACTGATTCATGGTGTTTTAGTTGAAAATGTTGTAGCTTTTAAACATTGCCTCAGTGTGGTTGGGGTGCTTACGGTAAATATGTTTCACACCAGATGTGGCCTCAACTGTACATGACTTAGAATTTCCCTGCACACAGTAGCTGCCAGTTCTGGGAGCCTGAGCATCCCCAGGTTTCAGAAAGACTCTTCTTGTTGTAGCTGTCCTGCCCAAGGGGTGCCAGCAAAATGAGCACAGGGGTTGGGGAGGCTGCTGACCCCTAAAAATCTCAGGCTTCAAATAGTCTGTAAAACATAGATGCCAGTGTTCTGCTCCCAGGGGCTGAATAATGCCTTTTGTTCCCAAACCACGTGTCTTTGCACTAGGAGGAGCGGGCACCACTACAAGAGGTGATCTCCCATCGACCCCACAACATGCAAGCTCAGCAGAAGCAGGACGGCCCATAGGACATTCTCCTTTCTGGGAAAAAAAATGGGTAATATGTACATTGGCTATGTCATTATTGGGTGCAAAAGTAGAATGGGGACTCCAGCTGAAAAGATATCAACTGCCTATTATGCCTCTCTGAAATCCCTGCAAGTGATTTGGGCCAGAAAAATATGTATTATGATTTCTGTCATTCACCTGGTTAATACACCTACATGACTTCTAGAAAGAATTCAAAGAAGTAAAAAAAAAAAAAAAAAATTAAAAATAGGCTACTGTTGACAGGTTGGATGTGGATGTCGAGTTACAGAAAGATGCTGAGTACACAGAAAATTCTGAGTCCATTAGTATCAGCAGAGTGTTTTGCCAAGGGTGTATTGCCTTTGGAACCAAAGCTGGGATTAGGCTTGGATGGGGCAAACACGGAGCTGATCTCGTGCACATGAACGGGCAGCTCCAACGAGACCTGAGAAGGACTCTGCGTGGAGCTGCTGCTGCTGCAAATGTGGGGCTCATTCAGCCCATCTGCACAGATCCAATTTAAATGCTAGCAATGCAAGAGTCCAAGGAATAAAGGAGTATTATTTCATAACGTTTAGAATATAAATCCCACTTTTTCTCCCAGCAGGACTGAGGCAGTTTCTGGCAGTGCCTCAGTTAGCACCTTCCTCCCTGGGCTGTCCCAAGCTGCAGCCAGGCGTGGCATTGCAGGATGCTCTGCAGAGCTAACATGCCTTTTGCAGCAGGAAACCTGCAACACCTTGGGATTTGGGTAAGACACAAACGGTATTCCCCGCCTGAAACCAGGAGCAATTATTTGCCTCTTTGCCAGCTGAAGCCTGTGGTGCTCTGACCTCACTGCTTTGAGCACTCAGACCTAGTTTGCAGCCAGTCTGAGATCCCTGTGCGTGTTGCAGCCGTGCCTTGCTGCCACTGAATGGATAGTGGAGAGGCTTTGCATTATCCTGTGACAAGAGTCAGGCCCAAACCTAGATGTGAGCCTTGGCTGCCCAGGTCCCAAAGAGCCAAATTCGTGTTGCCGAGTCTCCACACAGCCATACAAATGGAAGGATTTAATCATGTCTGAATGCAGTTTTGGGTAACTGAGTAATTGACGTAATACTGGTCACAATATGTTGGCTGGTGAAGACCACAATAAACTGTGCATGTCAGCTAATCACGATTAAACACTGATGAGGCCAGGCTAAAACTGCACTTAGCTGACATGTGCTGAATGCTATTTGTTCTCGTCTACACCGATTCACATCGCATTCAATGCGGCACAATATAGATAAGCCCTTTGGGGAAAGTGTAGCTCTGGTCAGGCCTCAGTGTTCCCTGACTGGCCAACAGCTGCTCCGAGCAGGTTTATAAAGGGACCACTTACCCATCCTTTGATGGAGAGATAAGCCACTGTAATGTAATTACAACCAGGGAGATGGGAGAGGGGAAAGAAAAAAATATGCCAATCATGAAGGGGGTACACGGAGAGCCTCAGATTCCTTCCAACCTAAACATTGTGGCAAGGAAAGAAGTCTTAATTAGGAAACGTGTAGGCATAGAACAGGAGCCCATCCTAAATGAATTGGGGTGTGATGAGCATAAAGAAAATGCTTTTTAAAAAGATCTTTGACTCCCACTGAGTGCCTGTTTCTTAGACTTCCTTGCCTAATAATGTCAGCATTTAAATGGCCCCAACTCCCAAATAACAAGGCTTTGAAGTTAACACCTCATTGAGGTATAGAGTTCATACGTTTGCTATTCCTATTATTTGGCTAGAAACCGTTTTCTGCATGGCTAGCTTAATAGGGCAACAGAATATTAAGTTGTATGGGGATTGAGAAAGCTATTCACACAAAGGAAAGAGCTACAGACTTCATGTATTTGAACAGAACCTGACAATTAAGAGAAAAGAGCAAAAGTCTGGGAAGTGCCCCGAATCACATAATTGCATGAAATTTTTTCATACCTGTGATATTTCCAGTGGCCAGGCACAAACACAAGGGATTTTCGGCTTGGACTGTGTTAGGGAGTTGCAGTTGTAATTAAGAGAGGAGACGAGGTGTTTTTTCTGTCCTGCCAAGGTTTTAAGGCTTCAGTAAGTATTCCGTTCTTTAGCAGGACAGAATCAAGATGGTTTTGATTTTTTCACTGAAAAAGGCAAAAAAGGTGATGAAAAATGGCCTAGTGCTTGTTGGACCAGTTACTTAGGGAATGGGTGATCCAGATTCAAGTCTCCCTCTGTTGTTTTCCACCATTACAGAGGAACACCTCAGCCACCAGGCTATCACCACTTTTAGAAACTTTTTCTTTTGGTTTTGGCCCCAGCATCCAGCTGATCTCTAAAAATGACTTTTTCAAACAGCACCTTCTGGAATACACCAAAAAACAGCTTTTCATTCAACTGCATTTTTGGACCAGTTGTCTCCACTCCTGGTAATTTGCTGTGGCAGAACAATTATCCTGCCCCAAAACAGCTATTCTAAGTCAGAATTATCTGTGCCATAGAAAAGCCCAGAGCCTGCAGTTAAAGACAGGGCTCTTTGGTGCTCGGTGCCATATGGCAGATGTTTTCTTATCCTGAAAAATTCATGAATAATCTGAACAGCGCAATGGAGAGAGTAAATGATGTTATTAAGCTCATTTTCAGGGGTAGGGGGCTGAACCATAATGTGACATTTCACCAAGGCCATGCAGGGAACTTTGCAGTGCCAGGATTAAACTAAATTGATGGGATGTCCCAGGCTTTGACCACAAATAAACCACCTGTGCCCTCTAAGTTCACCTTTACAGAGCATAAATTAGGCATCAGAATGATTACAGAAGTTGAAATGGTTTAGAAAAGATCCTCTTGTTCCAGTGCCCTGCTGAATAACACCTTCTACTTTTTTTTTTATTTGCTATGGCTTTTATGGTTTAGAAAATGCTGGTGATAAAATTGACCTGTGTTTGGGATTCATGAGATTTCTGGTCATTCTTTCACTGACATAGGTCAAGCTTATGCTTCAGTTATTTCTCTGAATATAGATATAAAACCATCTACCTCTTCCAGGTGTCAGTGATGGAAGGATTCCACTTTCATTGCTACCTGGTGCAATTATTTCACATCTATTCCACAGCAAATACCACAGCAAAAGCCACATTTGGTAGTCAGCTACAAGCAATTGGCATCCATGATTAAATCAGACAATTATTCTGGGTGTGCAAACAGAAGAATCTTCTGCAAAAATCTCTTTATTTGACTCTGTGAGGCCTCTTAGGGCTTGGGAAGCAGACTGAAGGCAATCTCATGTGTTTATATTAACTTGCTGCTGAGGGTGAATCACAGTTTCCGCACAAATCCACCGAAGTGTTAATAGCATCTGCACATTTTATGGCAACTTATGGATTTGGAAATGGATGAATGGAGAGGAAAAACAGCCCCATCACCCTGGTGGTCCTGTGTCCAAATGCCATGTTGTGCTGAAGAGCAATACTTTTTTTTTTAAGGCTGCTTCTTTAAAGAAAAAATACCCTTTTGCACGTGTAATCTTTGTTCCTTAAGAACTGTGTCCTTCTACAGTGTAAAATCACAGTGACAATAATTGCTTTGAGAAACAAAGGAGTCAGATTCCTCCTCTGTTGTCTAACAAAGTGGGAGATTGACAGGGTGGGCAGCCCAGGTGCCTAAAGGCTCTGTCCCGAAAACTTAGGTTCTCAAAATTCCTATTTAGCTGCAGACAGACTTAAACTGCTTAGAGAGTTTAAGTCCCTTCAGCCCACAGCCCACTGAGCTGATCTTTAATTTGGGAAGCAGATGTATTCCAAATAGGAGTTGCATGTAACCTTGCAGTGATGGCATTTTTTGGGGAGGGGAGGGGGAAGGAGAGGGAGCACACGCTGGAGTTCCAGTCCCTGCACCAAGGAGTGGGAAAGATAAAATTGTTGGATAACAGGAAGAAGTACTCTCTCCACTCCAGCAGAGACTGAGAGAGATTCACGATGTGATTTTGATCATTAGCTTGGACAGATCTGTGATGGGAAAGATGAGGTCCTCAGCCTCTCCATCAGCTCCTGTGAGAAATACAAACCCTGGCGTTGTGTCTTGAGGAGAGACTGGGCTCCCAGCTCAGTGTCAGTGACAGCTACTCCTGCCACTGGTGCCTCTTTTTTATTATCTCCTGTGCTTAAAATCACTGATGTTCCCGTGTGCAGTGTGACAACTTCTCCCTTGGTTGGGACAGGGAAGTTGGAGAGTGACAGTGGTGTGTTGGCACTGGGGATGGAAGAAAACACAGTAAAAATAAAAGCATAGGAGCCTTGTCCCCCTGTATGTATTCCTGGGTCTGAAAAAACATGAATTAAAGGTGGGAATAAAATCTGGGTTGCATATCCTGTATCAGAGGCACAGGTTACCTTCTCCAGCAGCCAAGTGCTCCCTCCCCCTCCAGCTCTGATCCCAGTCCCTGTCTCATGCAGGTCCTGCTTTCCTCTGACCACATGCTGAGGCAATTTAACCCACTAATCTTGCGGAAAACTGTATTTTGATGGATCAGTTTTTCATTGGGTTTGTGATTTGAGGCTCTCACTGTCCAGTCAAACGAGCTTTAGAGCTGGCACAGCAGCAGAGGGGAGGGACTGGAGCAAGGGGAAATAAGGAGGAAGGAGTAAAGGGAGAATTGTCCCCTTCTGGCAGTGGGGATGCTTTAGATTAGCTCAGCCATATCATCTGTCTGTACTGTGAGAGTAAACTCTGCTCTGTTTTCTGTTATTGCTTGCTTTACGCTTTGTTTGTTTTGGTTTTTGATAGGAAGAAATGTAGCTGTATATATTTGGGAGAGGGTTTTGGGCAAACATCCTGGTCTGACATCTGTTCAGTGCAGCTTGGACAGGGATTTCTAGACCCACCCCCCTCCAAAATTTGGGTTTAAAATGCTTCCCTGTCCAGCATATCACAATTGCCAGTGGCCCCCAGGCTATTTCAAGAACACTGAGATGTTTAATTCAGCCCAGGCTCTGTGCAGGTCGCCCTGCTTGTGGCTTCTTCCCACGGTGCCAGCTACTGCTCCCAGTCCTTTTGAGGAGTAGCTCCAGGTCACACAGAAAACTAGGGCAAAGCCAGGAATGACATTCTCTTTTCCTGTGTTACAATCTGGTATCTTAATTATTATTTCAGTTCTTCCTGTTCAGTGTGAGGGTCCCTCCTCTCCTCTACCGTATTAGTGTGTATCTTCTAAGTGTCAGCAACAGAGGAAAATCATCTGCAGAAATTCAACTCTGGGGAAAAAGAGGAAAAAAAAAAGTGTTACAAGCATTCATTCATTCATATTTAAGAATGAATTTTCTTCAGCTGTGGTGTGACCTCACTTCTACTGTCAGAACTGCTAGACAAACTTTAAATTACACTACAGAGTCCCTCTTAAGTTGCCTTGTAAAGTTTTGGGGTCTTGTTCAGAATGTTATTTTGTTCAGCCAAAGAATGGAAAGGGGTTAAAACATGTCATCATCAGAGTCCTTGTGGTCTGCTGGAAAAAATGATCCCAGCTATTACTATCTGTGTGAATACAATATTTCCCTCATTTCAGCTCATTTCCCTAATGCCTGCCTTGTTTTGGGGAACCTAAGCTGAATAGACAGATTGTGATTCGTGATATTTGTACCAGAGGATCAGGCCCTGACATTTTTTGTTTCTGAACTATTAAGCTGTAACTGTGGAAAGGTGCCACCCAAATACAGGAGAGGAATCTTGTCAGTTTTCCTGTCACAGAAGTTTGTTCTTTTGTCTTGATTTAAAATGTTTCAATGTAAAATTCTCATCTATTCTTATTTCTTAAAAGCTTCTCTTAGTAACAGCACGTGGCTTGTGCTCCCCACCTTAAACCTGTGGAAAGCAGCAAGCCTGACATCATATTTAATGTGCTTCCAGAATTTCTTGATCAGAGCTTAACTGCTGTAGGATAACAGCAACAACCACCACCAACAACAACAAATAATGAGAACCAAATAAGCCAGAGCACCGCAGGGACCTTACATGCGGTGGGTTTTGTGAAGAGAATTAACATGAAAGAGGGTTCAGTTTGGGGCTAGAGGTCAGGGCAGATAAACTCCTGTGTTCTGATACATTTCCTTAAAGTGGGAAGTGCTTTAGAGAGAGGGGCTGTGGGAAGAAGCTGTCAGCAACGGGGTGGTCAGCGGTGTCAAGGGTGGTGGCCTATGTTTTTCTTCTGTTGCAGCCTTTCATCCTCCATCTGTCAAGCTCCATAATTTTCAAACCAGACAGTCAATTTTTAATACAAACCTTTAACTTCTCCCAGGTCTGAAGCTCCCCTTTTATCTTGGATTCACGCAAAAATGGCGATAAGTGGGGGATTGTTTAAAGCTGGTGTCCCCGCTTGGGTCTCCTGGGGATGGCACCAGGTTGCCACCTAGGCAGCGGGATGTGCCCTCGGCCCCTGCTGTGGTTTCTCCCTCCACAGCCATTTGTGGCCACACTGGCAGCCCGTGGATTCCACACGGAGCTGTGGTTAGTCCGGGGAACACCTGGGACAGACATCCTGGTGGAGCACAGCAGGCCCCATACTCAGGGCCTGACCAACACTGGCAGTGGGACCAGCGTGGCCTTACACGCCCCGCTGACCCACCGGCCCCACTGCTGGCCACTGCATGGCCTTACACGCCCCACTGACCCACCGGCCCCACTGCTGGCCACTGTGAGGCCTTACACACCCCGCTGACCCACCGGCCCCACTGCTGCCCACTGCTGGCCACTACAT
>VWZT01014334.1:301424-322923 GCA_013397055.1 Pachycephala philippinensis
CCCCGCTGACCCACTGGCCCCACTGCTGGCCACTACATACCTCGCTGACCCACTGACCCCACTGCTGGCCACTGCATGGCCTTACACGTCCCACTGACCCACTGACCCCACTGCTGCCCACTGCATGGCCTTACACGCCCCGCTGATCCACCGGCCCCACTGCTGGCCACTACACACCCCGCTGACCCACTGGCCCCACTGCTGCCCACTGTGTGGCCTTACACACCCCGCTGACCCACCGGCCCCACTGCTGGCCACTGCGTGGCCTTACATGCCCCACTGACCCACTGCTGGCCACTGCGTGGCCTTACACGCCCCGCTGACCCACTGCTGGCCACTGTGTGGCCTTACATGCCCCGCTGACCCACTGGCCCCATTGCATGGCCTTACACGCCCTGCTGACCCACCGGCCCCACTGCTGCCCACTGCATGGCCTTACACGCCCCACTGACCCACAGGCCCCATTGCTGGCCACTACACGCCCCGCTGACCCACTGGCCCCACTGCTGGCCACTGCTTGCCCAGTGCTGGCTACAGGGACTGATGTCCCCAGGAAGGCACGAAGCTGAGCTTGGGCTAAGGACCAGCACAAGGCCGGGCTCTCTTCACGCCCCACTGCATCCTTGAGCTGACATCTTAGCGCCGCTCGTGTCATATAATTTCAGCATGAACACAACTTGGCCCACACTCAAAATACACAGCGGTTAAGTGTTTAAATTAAGGTTTAACTGACTCAGACACTGAATCTAGCTCCGGCTACTGTGTTGCCGCGCTGTTAAATGCTACAAACTGGAGTTCCTCCATTCATCTGCAAGGATTATCGCAGTAGAGCTGGCAGTAAGTGAAGCATCCAGATGAGTTAACAAGGTGAAACCCAGTGAAATCGGTAGGCATCTTTCAAGTGGCTGTTTTGAGGCCTATATTTCATCCAACCATCCCAGCTGAAGCTCTCCCAAGGAGGAAGCTGTGTATATTCCTTTATTCGTTTCCCAACACGAATACATCCCTTAAAAGGTCCAAGGCATAGCACCGAAATACTTGCAATAAATGGACTTATGTTAAGAAATCATGACTTCTTAGCCTGGAAACACGGGGGAAAAATCCACTTATACATACCTAAGTAACTCTGAGTGTAATAGGGATCATCTTATTTCTTTGTATCTCAAGACATAGCTCCTAGTTGGACTTGTGAGTTCTGCTTTTCTGTGTTTTAACAGAAAAAATGTCCTGTTCTGTTCTATACTTGCTTGCAAGTTGTAAATAACGACTGAAGACATTTAGAGAAGGATCAGAATTCCCTTGGCAGTGGGAAGTGCTTGGATGTGGGGCTATTATCTCAGGTCACGAATCCAGAAAGACATGGAAGAGCCCACACACCTTCCTCCAGGAGGGCAGGACGAGGAAGCTCCCTGCACAGAACTGACACTGCCCTGCTGATGTCTTTGGCCATCAGCATTTTCACATTTCACATTCACTGCTGCCTTCTGCATTGATGCTGGGGAGCAGAGCCTCGGAAACATGGGAAAACAATCCCAACAGTGTGCTTCAGAGCTGGACTGCAAACTTTTAGGGACTAAGCTTCCTAATCATTACCGTATGGCTCATAAAAGGAGCAACCTGATACCAAGTACCAAGAGGTTGTTATTCCTCCTCTCTCCCCTATCCCACTCCCAATGTTAGAACAATAAATACATTTACCTCTTGTTTAAGATCACTTAAAATAAGTTGTTTTAATTAAACCTCCTGGCAATCTATCTGCACTAAGTGATTAAGTGCTTCTTCTTTCAGTGAAAGGAGAAGGGATTATCATAGGACAAGACTGACTGAATTGTGGACAGAGCTAGGACTGGATAAAGCTGCTGAATATTTTTCATCCAAATTCATGTGAAAATACTGTGAAGCTTCAATTTGTGTGATGTTGTTCCTCTCAAATATTTCCCCTCCTTTCAGACCTTCCTTCCCTCCCCACTGTCCCGGAGTCAATGAAACAGTTATTTCCCTCAGGTTAAAGTTCAGCTTTGAATATCAACTTTAAAAGCTGCCCAAGAAGAGAGCTTTCTTTACTCAATGGGCATCATTTTCAGGGAATAAACTTAAAGATGGAAAAATAGTAATCGTGTTGATGAATTATAGCTATTTAAGGTTGTAAAAAAATTGAGTTTGCATAGCAATCAGTTCTTTGCAGCTGCACCATAAAAAGTGTTTGCGGGCGTTGTTACTCTATTTTTACATTTTAACTTGAAATATCTTGTGTGAATTAAAATTGGGTAATTATTCTTTCAAACCAAGCTTTTTACATCGCTCTCAGCTCAGGAATCACACTGGTGGGTTTGTTGTTTTATTGCTGGCCATATCACTTTCAGGACAGAGGAGAGTCACAATAAAAGGCTCTTTTATGTCTTGTGCCGTGTCTTGAGATGGTTATGGCAGCATCTCTCTTTCAGCCTCCCTACTCTCAGTTTTGTCTTCCAACTCCCATCTTTCCCTGCTTTAGCCCTACTCTGGTTCCTGACATGATGGATTGGATGGGAAGCTGAAACAAAGTCTGGATCCTGGCACGGCCCAGGCAGGCAGGCGCTCCGGACAAACTGCTCCGCTAATTTATTTGGATTCTTTACCTGCACCCTCCCCGCTGTTTTAGTGCTGGGGCCTCTCTTGGGCAGGGCCAGGCCAGTGTGCTGTGTGGTGCTTTTATGGCGATGGGGACAAATGATCATTAGGGGCTGGCTGGAAACACTTGGATATCCTGGCGGGCAGGGGTGGTATTTAAAGGTGAATGCATTAACAGCGTGCTGCCACCTCCTTTTATCTCAGCCACCAGCATGCTGCGGGCCGGGCAGGCAGGATGCCACCTCGGGGACTGATTGCTGCCATTTGCATTTTATAACCCATCTCCAAGTGGGAGTGAGAGGGAGAATGCAGGCAAAATGTGGGAGTTCAGCTGTAGCTGCAGAGTTGTCCCTTGTTTTTAATTTCTCCTGTTAACTGGGGAGCGCTGTGGGGTGTTGGGCTGAGCGGCTTAGGCTCTGACTTTCACTGATGAGCACAGGAAAGAGACATGGTAAAATGTTATTCCCACTGTCCTTCCACTGGGTGGAAATTGGGTAGTTTTGGTTCCTAGTTTTAAAGTGTTCTGAGGTGAACAAGACACAGCATCAGTCCCAAATATGATTTTTTTGTTCTTTGTCCTAATACATGGCATTGCCAGTGCTGGTGTGATCTCTTTCTGTGTCCTTCTGAGACTAAAAATAAGAATAAATTAACCTAGGGACTTTTTACAGTGCGGCATCTCAGAATATATGTGAGTATGGAAGGAGTGAGATGTCACTGCTCTGCTTTAGGGAGATTTAGCAGGGACTTGAGCAACTGAGAGAATCTGCTGTCTGGCCTCCTGACCAGCTAAAATGAATTTTGGATTTTTCAGCAGAGGATCGTGGCCATTCTGCCTTTTAATCACACACTATGAAGTTTGTATCCTGCGTAATTCCAGCAAAAATTTGGTCTTTTTGAGTTAGGTACAGAGCTATATGTTACTAGAATGTTCTGCAGTATAAACAAACTCTGCTTGAGAGAGTCTGTCTTGGAAATAACATTTACTTTTTTACTAATTGGAAAGAAACAAACTTTTATTTAGCTGTAAAGATAGGGTTTGATGTTTTTAAAGGAAGGGAATTCCCAAAGGGATGTTTCATCAGTAGAATGAATTAATAAATAAAAAGACAAAATAAAAAGAAAAAAGAAAGAAAATTGAACAATTCCTCACGCATATTTTCCAGTTCAGATGTCTAAAATACATGTGATCTTCCAGCTACATTTTCCTCTTGCAAATCATAGTGGGTTTTATTAGGACAAGTTTCATTTTATTGCCTTGTTTTCCTGTAAAGTCAACAAGTTAAACCAACAGGATTTAATTTTGGGTTGGCAAGCCAGCTAAGAGATACTATATCGTGTGCCCTGCTTTTATCTTTTTCTTTTCTTTCCTCCTCCTGCTTCCTGGTCTCCTTGAGGTGCTCCACTATGCTGCTCAACTTATTGGCCTCAAAAAAAAAAAAAAAAAAAAAAAAAGAAATCTTTGCAGGTGATTTATAGAACCCAATGGTTATTGTATGGCTAATGATTCATGGAACTTCATTAAATACCAAGTATGTGCCTGCTTACTGTCTGTGCACACTGCATATTAGAACCTTTGCACTCCCCCTTGCAAATTGCCCCCATTAAAGTCGCAGACAAAAGGTCCTCTCAGTAGCTTACATATTTTCCCACATGTGAGAGAGCAATTGGAAACTTCCTCTTGATAACTAAAAACTTTTGAATTAGAATTTATGAGAAGGGTCTTTTGGTCTCGTTGCCTAAGGGCTGAAACAGATCCCAGTGTGTACAAGCGTTCCTTTGATGCGTGGAGCTGCACAGGGTAACATTTTTTAACAGGATCAAAAAGCGTAATGCAGGGACAATGTGTGGAGGCCCTTGCTCTGACACAAGGAGTCGGAGCCTGTGTTTTTCTAAAGCTAAAAATCCCAAAGTAAGTGTCCAGGGCAGCGAGAGCATTTTATATTCATTTTAAAATTGCAGTAAAGTCCTAGATAAAATAATGGCAGTCAGTGTTACAACTTCCTTTTCTTTAATGTTCCTCTAAAAATGCTTTGAAGCAGCTTTTACCTTTGGGAAAGTATTGTATACGTGTTAGGGGAAAACATATCAAAAAGAAAACAAAGGGCCAGCTCTTTAATTGGTGGAAATCAGCACGGCTCTATTACAGGTATTGGAATTTCTCAGGCTGTGGATCTGGCTAAAAACTTTCTGTCATTTCTCACCATGGGCTAATATACTCCTGCCCACTTATTTGGTTGGACCATCCTAATCTGAGTTCACTAATGACAACACATTTTCCAATCACATTTCTTTACAAAGGCAGCAGAAGATTTAAACCTGGATCTAACTTTCAAATGGTGAATATTTCCCATGATTTCAGCTGCACTGTTCAAGGAGGTGCAGCCATAGGTATCGGCTGATCCAAAGTCTCTACAAAAAGGTCTTGATAACTAGAATTTTTCTCACTTAATTGCAAAAGGAAATGTCTCAGTACTCATTTAGATGCCCTGCGTATGGTCTTCCATTACATCTCACTTCACAATGTCTGTCTCTATGCAAAGAAGAGTGAAAAAAAAGGAACTTCTTCATGTTATGGGGCCAAGACACCACAGGCATCACCATGGACCACATTATATCCACGTTGTTGTTGCATTATTACAGCAGAGATGGTTTTGAGATCATTATTTTCTGCATTCACGCTGGCAATAGTTGTAAAATTCGTCATGATATCCAAGTAATGGGTATCAGCTAAAAGGGATGTTTTCACCAAGCAAAAGAATCAGGTTTGAAAACCTCGATCTGTCTTTAATGGAGCACTCCAACTTACTACTTATTCTGCAGCTGATAAATTAAATGTCTCTCCCTTTACACCAGTTGTAAGTCTTCCAAATGAGACAGAAGATTTAACCCTTGATTACTTCTGTAGTCAGTTAAGAGCCAAGTAAAATTTTCACCATAAATTTGGCTTGTTCTCAGAGCTGGAAATCTTTTTCTTCGCCAGTAACACACCGCCAGAGTGTTTGGACCCCAGTGGTGACCTTTAGAGAGCACAATATATCGATTATAAAAAGCCCAGAGAAGTCACTATCTGAAAGAGCAGAAAAACCTCCTACATGAGTCAGAGAATGTAATGGAATTGGTGGCGGACAATGAGAAACTTCCTGGGGATGGAGGGTCTCTGCTTTTATGGTGACTGTGTCTTTGTCTAATTTTTTTTTCTTACATTTGCTTATTATTAGTATCTCTGACTAGATAATAAGAGTTATCATGTAATTTATAAACATATATGCATGTTTGCTCTATGCCATAGCGTCAGCTTACTCTCAGGGCCATATTTCATCAATTTGGCTCTGACCTCGTCTCATTTTGGATGTGTTAAATTACAACTCCAGTACATTTGGGCTGCTTAACTGAGGAAAAAAGATCCCCCAATCCCTTTTCTTTTTCCATGGCAGAATGGACACACATAAACACAATAAGGCATCTGACAGTAAGGGAGTGAGCGAGATGGCAAACTGCCTTCCCCCAAGTTTCAATCTGTAACTTCAATGGGAATTTGAAATATGTCCCTCAACAAAGTTTGGGGTGCACGTGTGAAAGGTGTTTATTGCAAAACATTCATTTCTTTCCACATGGGCAGTGTGTAAAGCAGTGGCTTGGTCGGAGTCATCGCTTCCTTAAACTGGAGTGTCCCAGACTAAAAATTCCGGGACAGTAAACGGGGAGAAAGATTTTCCTTTGTGAAACGGTTTTGGAAGTTTCAAATTCAGACATTTCACCCATCCTTGATAAAAGTCCTCTGTAAGTACTTCAGCAAGATAGATGTAGAAATATCTGGCTGTTAGATCAACAGAAAGTAAGGTATGTTTAGAGCAAAATTAGGCAACAGAAGAGGAGAATTATTAAGCGTAGGTAAACATAAAGTATTTGTAATGCTACTTTAGATCAATGTTGTCACAGTGGGATAATAGCAATACACTTGTTGTTGGACTAAGCAGGAGGTTTCTCTGCTTCACAGAGGCACAGGTGGAGTTGGCCCTGTGCTGAGATTTCTTTTGCTGCCTCTCTTCTTTCAGCAGCAAGGTTTCATAATTCTCACAGGGAAATCTGGGAAAGCAACATTGGGAAATGCTGGTGATTTTGAAAGTTCAGTCAATTTGGGTGACGTTTGGCATCATCATTTTTTCTTCTGGTGAGATGCAATTAACTTTGCTTACTTTCTTGGCAATAACTAAGAACACTATACGGTTTTTAACTGCAATATGGGGACCTCTACCAGGATGACTTCAGGGCAAAACAGCTGCACCCAGTCTGTCCTTCCTCCTCTTCCTGAGTTTAAATAAAATCTGGTCTTATCTGAATATGCACCCAGAAGACTGGATGGTTATTTAAGCCCCGGTTAGGGAACATATTTAAGAATATGGTTAATTTTAAGCATGTGCTTAAATCAATGCGACTTAAGCAAATGCTTGAAGTCAGGCATGTGGTTGAGGTGTTATCCTGAATGTGGGTCCTAATCCTTAAACAATAGCAAAGCCCAGAGGAAAGGGCAAGCTATCTGGGTTCCTTTCTTGGCTCTTTTGTTGGTCGTGTTATAGTCTATAAAATAAGGATCATTATTCTTATCCCTCTTTGTGAGGCACATTGAAAATTATCAGGGAAAAGCACTCTGAATACTGTTATTATTGGCTATACTTCTTGAGGCTGAAAAAAAAAATTTAGAGACAGACATTCTCAATGGATTTCTGGTTCTTCCTCCTTTCACTCGGGCAGGAAATACCATGAGAATGGAAAGAAGGATGCGTACCCATGATCACAAATAATCTTAATCTCCTTCTTTGCGCCGCCGCTGTAAATAATTAGATATTGCTACACTATTGTTTCTGGAAGTTCCCGCGGCGCTGCAGCCTCACTGTGCACAGGGGTACCTGCTCCTGGTATCACAGGCGAGCTGGAAGCTGTGCTGGGAGATAATGGGACAATGGGGAGTGTTTGGGGGAGGAGGGGAGGCCCCGAGCCAACATTAATGGTAGAAAATAGGAAAGAGGCGCAAGTCTGTGTGAGTTTGTGAAAGGAACACTCGCCTCGGGGCTGCTGGAGGGGCGGCACACGAAGGCGAGTCCCGGGCCTCACATAAATGCTGCTCCCACCAGAGAGGTGTTGCAGGATCCGTAGTGCTGCAGCTCCCGTGTTACTGCTTGGCTGGAAAAGCTGGAGGCAGCAAAGGCTCTGTTATTGATGATAATTCAGAGTTCCTCACATTCTCACTACCTTAAGTCAGCGCTCATTCCCCAGCTTCCATGTGAAGGGCCCAGAGCCAAGGCCATGAGCCTGTGTGTATGTGTTCAGGACAGTTAATATTTATGATGCATCTTACTGGAAAAATTAGTATAAAGCCGTGTTCCAACAGTACATTTATCCCATGACCTAGTTTTATGAAAAACGTGCTGAAACACGGCCTGCTTGATTTAAACCTTTGTCACCCATTCTGATGGATACAGTGCCTAGCTTTGGCTTAGGCAATACAAGCCAGGGTTTGTGCAAAAAATGTGATGTGTATTAGTGCAAGGTAAACAGATGGTAATGCTTTTGTTAATACCAAGTGCATACAAAGATATTTATCAAAGGACCACATGTAAGGTCCATAGTTCTTGGCAGAGATCCCTATGCTGTTACATCAGCTAATAAGAATAACCATTTTATTGCATTACGCACAGTTTTTGTAGGGTTGCTTTAGACTGTGCAGGCGGCTCCCAAAACTTGCCACAGTTCATACACTAAGAATCTGATTCTGAATAGTGTTTGAACATCTATAATACCCTGTTGTTTTTGTTGTTATTTTTATTTTATTGCTATGACTCTTGGCATTTCTCCAGCTCAAATCCCTTCTAGGGAATTCCACTGCTGCTTAGCAGCTCTGAAATAAGTGTAAGAGAGCCAGGTGGTGAATTCACTGAAATGTTGGAGGACAGACATGAGAAATGGTAGTGACAGATTTCAAAGGGAAAGAGGCTGAACTGTGAAGATTGGAAGGGAACTGTGACACCCCTTCAGCCACAGAAAAATGCAGGCAACTCTGAAGGAGTTTCTGAAGAAGTGTGGCTAAACAAAATTTATATCAAAGAATGTTGCATCTGAAAACAACAAAGCTGGTTGAGGTTGGCAGAATTTCCTCATCTGATTTATACTCTCTTTTTCCATCACCATCAGCAGCAGAGATTACTTGTACCATGTACTGGGGAATCTCAGTTCCTGGAACATCGGCAATGCCCTGGGGGTATAACTGGGAACTCTGCAGAAGGGGGAAAGTAGCTTTTCATCTCTGCAACCACATGATAAGAATTTTGTCATCCTTTCCTGTCCCCTGGGCTGTTCCCACCCGATAGCACTTCATCTCTTAAGCTGACAGAGCATGACTGGTTCAGTGGCTACACAGTGAAACAATTTGGAGAATCGATTTGGCTGAAAATGGACAATTTTTAACATTTTTTTCCTGCCAGGTTTGTTTTCAGCCAGATCAAGTTTCCTAATCTGTTTTACCTTTGCACTGGCTTGTGCCAGGATGAAGAAATGCTGCTCAGGAGAAGGAATGAGCAGGTGGAGAAGGACAGAAGGGCTTCTTTTAGGTGACAATGCTGGGCCACATTGACCTGAAGTGTTTCTGCAGATATTCCAAGCCCACCTGGATGTGTTCCTGTGTAATTTGGCAGAGGGGTTGGCCTGAAAAATCTCCAGAGGTCCCTCCCAACCCTAAGGATTCTGTAATTCTGTGTAGGACAGTTCCATGAAAGCATGGAACTACTCCTGGGGGGACTGCTCCATGACCTGAAATTCTGCACTGAGAGACAGAAATGTGGGCAAGGTCCTGATGGAAGCCAGCCCTGCCTCAGGTGCCAGCTCCCAGTGACCTCAATCCTTAAGCACACAATGTGATCTTTCCTGGATATGCTTCCCCAAACCACAGCATGCAATGAGTTAAAAAACCAAGAGTATAGTGTGTGGGTTGGGACATTCCTGTCAAACATCCACTTTTTCACCTCGCTGTCTGCACTGGATGAGATCTGGATCCCCTTATTCAGTGGTACTTTATTCCACAGCACTGAAGTTATTGGGATCCTCCTGGGTAAAGCATCACCACAAGATAAGTGAGGGTATGCCAGTGGGCTATGTCACTAGGATAGTTTCAGGCCAGACTTCCAACTTCTTTTTCCTTGGAGACTTTCTTTCAGCAGATGTAGTTCCATTGACTTCAGAAATCTGACTATGAATTTTCCTCAGAGATGTAAGATCCTCATGATCTGGACCTTATTTTTTATTATTGTTGTTGTTGTTGTTGTTGTTATTAAACTGCCTTCCTGTCATTATAAAGATAATTTACTCTTTCAAAGACTAATTTATAGCATTACTTCAATTCTGTTTTAAATAGATAAGAAGTAGGGGTGAAGAAAGGACTTCTACTGCAAAAGCCTTCCTTAACTCATGGGGATTTAAGTTCACCCAATTCAACACTGCTCAGTCAAATTCTTAATTTTAAGAACTTTAAACGTCTTTTATTTTTGGAACAGTGGTGTTCGCAGAAGCGAATAGTGTTGCATTAACTCTTGCAACCATCTTCCTGTGAATGTTATGTCAGGATTTTCTAGAGTTAAAATCCAAAAATCCAGCCCCTGATCACTGGGACAGCTCCCAGTAAGCAGGAGAAACGTGGCAGCAGAGCACGTGCTCTCTTCAAGTCATTTGCCTGCATGCCTGCATACCTGCAACAAAGCCATCAAACCAGTCAACTTCTCGGTCTGAGGCTCCTTTTAAACATTTTCTGTATTGTAAACATTCCACTCGGATTTCTTCTGTACTGGGGCAAATGCCAGGACTCAAAGGGCTGTCACCAGCTGCCACAGTGACCACTGCCCCTTCCCTGAGGCAAAACATGCCACTGCATCTTTCCTAGGACTGCACTCATGTTGGCAAGTTTCCATCCCTACAGCTTCAACAGCTCGGTATTCTTCCATCTGATGCATTTTATCCCCCGAAATTTTTTACAGTTTAAAGCCAGCTTGAAGAGACTCTTCGTGGGCTTAAGGTACTTGGGAATGAAGAGGATGTGCAGTGGGTAAACAGAAAACTCCAGAAAACTGGCTGTTCCTCTAGGGTAATGGTCATTCTGAGGCCAAAAGGGAGCTGGGAGGATGGCTCCCAATCTGGTTGCAACTCCTGCCACTGGAGCTGTTACGCTCTCTATCAGCTTTTGGCCGTTTTGATTTCTCACATTTTTGTCATAATTTTACAAGTGTTTCAACCACTTGCCAGAAGGTGTGTCAGGTGCCTTTTCTAATCCTTCCTTTTGCTGACTCTTGTTTCCCTGGGTACCTCGGTAAATCATTAGAACTAGGAAAGGGTCCAATACAGCAATAGTCTGTAGCCATGACATTCAGGAAAGTTTGCATTTAAAGCTAGAAATTTAAATTTCTGATAAAATTGCAACCAGATCAGAACTTCAGATCCATTTTTTTCCCTCTGAAGAATACGAGTAGGCTGAGTTACACTGTACATCAATGAGACATAGTTTTATATCCACCCCTACCAATTCCCTCTTGAGTACCTCATCTTTCCAATGCAGTTGGCTGGACCTTTGGAGACCAGGAAGAAAGCTGAGGATTTAGGCATTCGATAACCCCTGTGCTACAGCAACAAATTAAAATAAACCTATCTGAAATAATTGTTTATACAACTGATATTGCCAGGAGCAGGAGTGGACATGAAATAACTTTTATTTCAGAGCTACACACGGTATCTGATTGATCGTGGAGCTGATACTGCACCCAGGATGCCCAAGGTTCCACTGTGCTTTTTCCAGTTTGTTTGACAAGTTGAAATACGTGCCAGGATGCCACATGGAAAATGAAGGCCTTGATTATGCAACCCATTTTCAGATGAATGATCCCATTTGGTCGGAGTGGATAATTTGTGTTTGTAGGACCTGCTCTTTATTTTTCAATTAATGGATAAAACGCTGCTTGTGGAAACGGGGTGATATTTCTAAGGCACTTGATAATTCCTGCAATTCATACCATGACATGCAAGTTTTATGTGGATTTGCTTCCTTCAGAGTGCCACGTGCTAGCAGGAGCAGGAGATGGAAGGATAGGATGCTCTTTCTGTGACTCATTCATTTTTAGAAACGTTTCTTTTGTTAAAAATTAGTCCAGCGGCCCTGGGACAAGGCAGAGGCAGGGAGGGGATTTTATTTTGCCAAGGGCAGAATGTCAGGACTTACGGGCTCTTCTGCTTGAATGAAGAGGGGAAAATGGATTGTGTCAGTGGGGCTGCTCCCTTCACAGGCAGCCTGGAGGGGCACAGGGACCCTGCAGCTCCACAACAAACTTCTGCTTCACAAACAAACGGGTGCCCCTCTGCTTCCTGGGGCTGCACTTGAGGTGCAAGGTGTTTGCTTCTCCCAAGCGGATGCTTAGTTACTGTCACATTCCACATCACTCCCGTGTAAAAAAAAAAAAAAAACAACAAATTCCTGTAGTCAGAGGGGCCAAAATTAGCTTCTCCTTAAAAGCCTGAAAAGGCAAAGAGGAGATTAAAGCCTGTGTGGGTCACAGTAACCCTCTCAGAATGAAGAGACTGATACAGAATGCTGAGGATGAACTTTCTTTTCCCATTTCCAGACAAAAAAAAAAAAAAAAAGAATAGGTTCTTCCAGGCTCTGTTTATAAATGCAGTGGTTCTGATTCCAGGTCCAATTCCACCTATTTTCAACTGTCTGGACCGTCTCATGTCAAAAGGAAAACTTTTATTAGGTTTCAGCCCAAAATGTAAATGAATTATGAAAGTCAATTGAGCCAGGTAAAACCTGGGGAGGGCGGAATTGTGTGGTGTCAAAAAGAGACAGAGAGAGAACAATAAAAAAGCCAAAATTAAGAATATTTTTGAATATTACATAGGAGTCTTTAGACATAGAGAGATATAGTAAATTTATCATCAAACAGCTCCCTCCATAAGTTGATGTGGGACAGGGTTGGTAGAGAGTGATAAACCCTGTACCCAAGCTGATCAAACCATGTAGGAATTAGGAAGAAAGTACATGGACATTTACTATACAAGGACCTGGCATGATTTCTGCCCCTTTGCTGCTGGTTAAATACCTGTTTAGAATAACCTAAAAGTTAAAAAGCTACTTTTAATAGAATTTTCGTGCCAGCATAATGCTAATAAAATCTAAATATATGTGCTTTATGAGTACAGCTGTGCAAATACATTTTCTGTAAGAACCAAAAGTGGGGAAAGAGGGAGAGGAAGGAATTGAGGGGGAGTGAAATCAGCTAACAAGCAAGAAATGAGAGGGGAAATGCATTTCAGACTGAATGAGACATCTCATTTGGCGGATTCCATTTTATTTTTTTTTTAATAGAATATAACTGAAGATCCAAGTGAAACTCTTATATAAAATAGATATTTAAAGTATCCCATCTTGATAAACTGTGAGAGAAATAATTTAAATTTTCCAAATAAAACCAATATTTGAAAAAGTGTTCAACACAAAACCTTAATCCTTTTGGCTATAAAGATTCATATGTGATTTAAAAAGCACGTGACTGAAAATTTCATTCATTTCTTGTCACACTGGTATTTTTCTCATGACAGAATTCAATTGATTGAGCAGCATTCTGGAATGTAGATATCAGAATTTAGAGACTGGGGTTTACATCAATATACATATATTACTTTATTTCCTCTGGTCCCTTTGTAGTTTATACCTTGGTGTAATAATTTTGGATCCCTGTAATATTTTTTCTTTTCTTTTTCCTCTAACCAGAGTCATGAAGTTGATGTTTGTGTGATTGCTAATAAATTCCAATCTTACAGAACACGTTTTATCTTTTCTCTTTCTGGACAGGATAAGTCAACTACACCAATAGAGTTAAATTATAGTGCAAATTAGGTGGGTAGAGAGTCCTAAATACTGAGGCCATGTAAAACATGGTGTTGTCTCCCAGCTGTATGAGTTATTGCCTTCTCAGCCAGGATCTCTGCGAAGAATATGTGTAAGTGATTACAAGCAGTCCCTTGATATTTTTATTGAATTGTCCACACTCTGCTTCTTCTCCAACAGCAGCAGGCACCTAAAAATAATCATGCCCTGCACAAATCTCCAGAATGAGCACACTAATCCTATTCTGGAATACAGCAATACCTCATAAAATACCCAGGGTGAAAAGTGTTTCCTAAATTCTCCAGAAGAGACACGAGAGAGTGTGATGGGTGAATGGGTTTTGGCGGAAAAAAAAAGATACTTTTTCATTCAAAAAAAATTGGCTTGTGCAATTTTTATGTTCCTCTACCTCCTTCTCTTTTTTAAAATTAGATTAATTTTCAATGGAAAAATGTGTCAATTTGCCCTAATAAAGGGCCTTTTGAGCTCTGACTAATGCTTGGACAGCAGGCCTCTGAGGAATGTCAGGAGATGGAGCAGCAGCATTCTTCTGGCCGTTGCTCCGTGCGAAATCAGCATCACAGCCCGACTGCCTTACTACGCTCCTGGAATTCCTGTCAGTCAGATTAGATGTGAAGCTCAGGGCTGAATCACAGAACACGCAGTTGCCTTTTTCCCTAGACTTTAAAGTCGTGGCCAAATCACTCGGATATTTTGATCTTTGGAGTTGTGTGTTCTCCTACCCAAACTCCTGTTACTATTTCTGTTTGAAATGTCAGTGTTTACTCAGTTTCTGTCCATGCTTTTCTGTCCCGTTTGCCAGCTTGAGCCCTTTTTATCCAAGGTGATTTACTCTAACTGGAAGATAAAATTATTTGGTCTGAAAGATTTCTGTGCAGGCTGCAAAAAGCTATTACTTCAATAAAGGGTGTACAAAGCCACCTTTTATAATTAAACCGGTTTATACATGTGGAACATGCTGCCTGTATTATGGAGAAACAATCATTTTAAATTTAAAACATGCTCTCCCTCATTACAGAAATACATTCTGCTTTTTTTTTTTGCTTTTTTTTTTTTTCTTTTTTTTTTTTTTTTTTTTTTTTTTTTTTTTTTTTTTTTTTTACTGTTTTTCTTTTTTCTTTTCTTCCTCCCCCCCTCCTCAGTTCATTTAAACAGAGAGGCCATTCCTTTCTCCATCTGAGTTAAATACCACAGTATCCTTTTCGGCAGGCTTCTAAGCTAAATCTAATCAAGCTGTGTCACAGCTCTGTCAGGCAGGTTGCTCTTTCTTTGGCCTTGAATAATTGGAAGAATGTTGGCACTTGTGCCTGGGCCATGAGAACGTGACCCGAGTTGATATTTAATCTACTTCAGTGCTAGGCTGCACTAGGACTGGGGTCTAAGCCAGGCCTCGGGAGCAGTGTGTTAGCCATCAGCAGCACTCATTTTACCTTGAAATGGATTCCATTTGATGTATCATTACACCGCTCCAGGAGAATGCTTTAATGAGACAGATACATGCGCTGGAAAGGATTAAATTGTTGTCCTTTAAACTCTTTTCTTTTTTTCCTTTTTTTTTCTTTTTTTTTTGCTGCTTTGCTCGCCTAATAGCTACAAGGTGCTGAGAAGTACCTGGGAAAGGCAAAAAGGTTACAGAGGCGGCCAAAAATAGCTAAAACTGAAGGTCTGTTATCTAGGGATCTGCAAGCACTTTGCAACGATTGCAAATATCTGGTCCACTCCTCTCTTTCACAAACTAGAAGTAAGCGCTGAATTCGTAGTTACGTTTTCACCTCCTCTCAGGGAAACTTGGTACTATTGGAGAATATCAAAATCGCTTCACGCGCGTGTGACTTGGAAGCGCACAAATCAAACGTTCACCATCACTCGGGATGTGGGAGAGGAAAGTTTTCCTTCCTCTTCTCACAGGCGTGTATAAGCTCCAGGAGCCCGGAGGAGAGAGGAAATTCCTCCCAGATCTATGGGTTGCTCCTGCTGGGGCAATCCGAAGTCACAATGGATTTCCTTCATTTTTTTAACGCTTTCATGAAGATTTCGGTGAGAGCCTTTGAGGTCAGGGGTGGTGGAAGGGGAGAAATAGCAACTGGGACCTTTTCCAGCGAGAAGTGTAAACTGCCCTTTTCTTGCCTCACAGGAAAGCCTTGAGCCCTGAACGACTCGCCGAAGCTGAAGGGTTTGGAAATGCCCCACACTCAGGTCACACAGCCGAGCCACTCTTTGAGCCCTGCCAAACAGAGAGGGGAACGTATCCACAATTTGCAAAGGAGTCTGCCGAGACGTTCAATTTGCATTAAAAAAAGGTGATCCCAACGACCCTTTATCTCTGATAATGAGATGTATCCGTGTGGACACCGCAGCCAGCAATTTCCATATTAAATCTGCATCGCAGAACTGTTTCTTGCCATCCCCAGTGTCACACCCCTGTGCCGTGGAGGGATGCTGAGGGCCAAGGGGCAGCACCCCTGTGTCTTACCACATCCTCTGAGGGATGTGAACAGTGGGAGAAAAGATCTTTGTTGTGGAGTTGTGGGACACTAATCAGGTGTGTTACTGATTAACTCGGCCTCCTCTGGAATGTCAATGACTTCTTTTCTGCCAGGCTACAGTGTTAAGGGATGGAGTGTTTGTCCCTTTCTCATGTACTCCCGCAGTCTAATTTCCACTGACATTGTTAGCAGGGACCAGCACCTGCTTTGGAGCTGTTCTAGCCCCCGAGTGTGCCTTTTACATTTTACGGTGTGTGAGTCTTGATAAAAGCAAAGTGCTGCTTCAAAATATGATGCTAACTATAAATTTTTCCCTCTTACTGTGATAAATCATTCTGTGGTCTTGAGAGCAGCCTCCTCAAACCTCTCAGGTCAGGCTAAAAATAATGCTAACCTTTGAAGACAGCTGATAAAACAGCCTTCTAAATTTGTGTTTGTATTCCTTGGAAGAACCTGGGTGCATTAGCAAAGGTAGTGCTAATAGCCTTTTCATGCATCTTTTTGAGTATAAAACGATTGGATAAAAATCAAAAACTTCCTGTAGGACAGACAAGAGTGCTCACCGTTGTCCATTACCCACACTTTCTTCTCTGTTTATTTTGACTATGAACCCTCAAAAGACTAGAAAGTCCATTCCTCGCTGGGAATGTTTTCTCACAAGTAGGACAACAATGTCAGACTGACCTAAAGGAAGTTGTTCTCTCTTACGTTTCCTTTGAGGTTATTTTTTCCCTTGAAAGTCGCTTCGTTTCAAATTAAGGGAGGCCATCAGAGATGATCTTCTGTCACTTTCAAAGTGACAGCCACCATATTGTTCTGTTAGTGGACATTCTGATTTTAATTTCACCTTCAAGCAGTCCCTTTATTTTGTCTGCAGACCACTGGGAAAGTGTGTACTGGTCTTATTCGTGGCATGAATTTTCCCTGGAGTACTTCAACATCCCAGATTTTTGAATAGTTGAGCAACTCACCTCTGCCACACCTTTGTAATTATTATCTTCTTGCTTGACATAACCATGATTCAATTTTTTCTAAATCTTGGATTACAAATCACCTGCAACCGCCCCATGTCTCATTGAAATAAAATGGTTGGGGCCAAATTTTCAAGGACATAAGCAAGCCAGAAAACAGAATATTTGCAAGAGGGGACATTCCTCAACCAATTATGGTTAGAAACACAAACAAACAAACTCTCCCCCAAATGCTAGAAAAATTATCACCTTTCTGGCCCCTGTCAGATCACCAGGTCTTTCCAATAGATTTCAGTGGAATAACAGAAATCCAGTGAGTGCAGGGTCAGAGGCTTCTCCTGCTTCATTTCTTTTCTCACACCTTGTGTAAACATCTCTGTTTACAAAATCACTTTTGGATAAATAGCCAGGGGGAAATGTTCTCTAGTTGTGTCACATCCATGACCTGTCAAAATCACACATTTATTAATGAAATTTATTGCATGCATTGATTACAAACAGGAAATTAAGATTTGTCCTGCCACCTGCTAATATGAGTCACTATTGAATTCTAAGTAATTATTATAAATAATTATTTCTAACTAACTGCTGTTATGAAGAAATGGGGTTTCTTATTGGAATATGACAACACAGTTGGCAGACATGGTGGTTGAACAACTTTCACTTGAGAATTGTTTGCTGGATTCCTCTCGTTCGCCCTTTGTGGAAAACTGGATCAGGGAAAAGTGAGATATGGCAGAAATGACCAAATAATGCCTTCAGCTGGGCAGCAGCTGAGCAGTCTTCAGGCGGATGTAAAAACATTGCTGGATCCTCTGCACAACCAGAAGAGTATAAAGAGAGAAATAATAATTTTTTTTTTTAAGAAAAGAAAGCTATGGAAAACCAGGAGAAATGTAAAGCTTTGAGTGCAGAGAAAGGAAAGGCTGGGATTTGGGTGATGGTTCTCCTACAAAGTGGTCAGGGAACTAAAAAGAAACAAGGAATGTCAATGGAAGTGTCTGACTAAGCAACGCTTATCCTTGCTGAATGTATCTCCCCACAGGACAGGAGCAAACCCTGACAAAGGTGAAGTTGAGGGTTTCCCTCTCTGTGCTGTGATTTTTTTATTTGGAGTAGAGAAACCCCAAACTTAGGAACTTACCTAATGGATGAGACATGGCTGGAAAAACATTTCATCTGACAAAGAGACCTGAAAGAAAATGTGCTTTTCCACAATTTTCTTTTCTCCCAAATTACAAAACGCTAGTATTTTTGGCAGAACTGGAATACAGTCGGTTGCCTGCTACTGAGTTTGGGGGACTTTGATTTCATTATGCTGTGGAATAGTACTTCAAAATAAATATTCATAGCTTTATGCTTAACTTTAAACAGCTGCTTAAGCTGCTTGAGTTCGTAGACCCGGTCTTCAGATGTCAAAGAAATGACCAGACACAAGCACAGAGCAAAAGCAGAGTTTTCAGAAAGAAGAAAAAACCCCTTTTCTGTGGCATTTTGGAAAAGTCCAAAGCGTATCTCCACAGCTTTTGAAATCAGATGCTAACTGCAGTGGTTGGGTTTAGGGGAAAGAGAAGAGTTTCCTTTGTTTTGCACAGTCCTGTCTCTTGAGCAGAATTTGATTTTGCAGCCTTTTTTTCAGTATTGAACTGAACAACTCCTGCAACCTTCTGAGGGAAATCTGAATGGGAATTTACTCTGCAGCATTCACTAGAGGTGGAAACGCAGATCAATGGGCTAAATACAGCAGAATGTGGTATTAATCTGCATTTCCTGCACTGCTGGGAGTTGCTGCCCAGGTTCTTCACATACATCTTGCTCACACTTAGATCCAGATATTTTTAGTTTATGTAAATACAATTGGTTTGTTTTTCTAGGGGAGAAAAAAAAGGTGCTTTCACCGTAGACTTCAGAGCTGCTCAGTAATACTAACTTTTTTTTCTCCTACTAGAAATGGAAATATCTGGCTTGTGTTTAGAGCTTGGACCCAATGTTCTAAGCTGACCTAGGAAACAGAGCCTACAAGAGATTCACTGAACAAACAGCCACTGAATTTAAACGGCAATTAAATTCATTTCAAGCATTCTCTCTCATTCTGATGACTAGGCATGAATTCCAGTAGCAAGTTTGCAAACCAGTTCATTAGTGCCTGGCAATGTTAATGGGCGTGATGACTCTGCCCCTGTCTTTTCACACCAGCAAGCTCACACACAGTGGAGAACTTTGCCTTTGAAACCTTGCTTCTCTTTCCTTCTTTTTTTTTTTTTTCTTTTTTGCCGCTATCTTCTTTGCTCTTTCTCACAGTGGTGCAGTTTAAAATATTTACTGTGGTTGGATACCCAACGAGTTTCTTAATGTGGAAATACTCCTTTTAGTTGCAAATGCCCCTTTTATCATGCACAACATTGTTGTCTTTTTTATTGTAACAAGTCCTTGCAATTAAAGGAGCAAAGGACTCCTGAGGTCATCTAGGCATATTCATGCCAGTGCAGGATTGTTCTCTGCAGAATGCCTGATCACTATCTGGTTGTGAAAGGTCCAAGGGATGGAATGTCTTTGGGTGGTTATTCTTTCCAAATTCTTCAAAATTGCATAGCTGGATTCTTGGAAAATGCTTTCCAACTGCATCTGGCTCAAAAAAGCCCTTTCCATTTTGTCCTTCCTCTTGCCACTTCCTGTACCATGGCCATACCTTCCTTGAGCACCTTCAGACTCCTGAACAAACACATCTGGACCCACGAGAAGTGTTTTCTGAAGTCAGCTCACTGAGTCTGGAAGAGCCATACTTGGAATAGCTGTGCTTGGAACACAGAGCCAGCCCCTCCTGCATCCCCCAAAGCCTGCCAGGAGGGATAGCTCTGTTCCAGTTGGTGTCCCAGCCTCTTTCCATGTTTATATGTAGCCAGGGAATCCTTAAATACTCCTGCCATCAATATAATCAGGGCAGGATTCCAGCTTCCCATGGTTTTCCAGTCAGTGTCCCACTCTCACAGGAAAAACATTCAATGGAGACAATTCTGTCTTTGCCATGGAAAGGACACCTCCAGTAGCAAAATGACCAAGGTGGGAAGGAGATCTGTGGAAGGACCAAGAGTTCAGCACTCAAACAAAGCAGTTTTAAGGGGAATGCCTGTTTTGCTCCCCCCTTTTCTTGCCACATGGAGTAAACGAGCAGGAGCAGGACAGCAAGGAGAGAATTTAATGCAAGCAGGAACTCAGAAGGGACACCAGGAATGTCAGCTCTCAGAGGCCAGAAGGGACCCGGGAGTGTGAGACTGAAAGCAGAGGCAAAGGGGCTGTTTGGGAGGACTGGGTAAGCAGCAGGCTGGACATCCAAAGCCACAACAGCCCTGGGAAATCCATGACATGGGACATGCAGGGGACCCATGGCTACTGATCTCTGCGTAGAGAAGGTCAGGGTTCAGTTTCTTCCTCTGCCCCAGGAGACTCAAGGCTCATGTCCTACCTCCCGGGAGAGCTCTCTGGCCAATGAGCAAAACTCTGATTTGGGTGAGGATGCTCTCTGTCCATCCTGTCCAAGCCGTGCCACTCAGCAGAAAGGAATTTGTGAAGGCAGGGGAAGGATACAAGGGAGCTGGGGTGTGCTGAGGGACTCTGGGAGCAGCACGCTGGAGTTAGAGCAGGGTGATGGGAGGGCCTGTCAGTGCTGCTGCTGGATTTATGTGAAATAAAACCCCCCGTGCCCTCTGCAGAGCCATTCTTCTTCTCCCCAGTTGTCTGAAGCTCTATCAGTTTGGCACGGGCAAGGTGTGACTATTAATCACTGTCCCATCTCCAGAGATGTTACCACCAGGAGCTTTCATTCTCTAACAAAGTGGAAATCTTCAAAGCTACGTTCAAGGAAAACATTTCAGCATACCAGGAGAAAAAAAAGGACAGGGAGTGAAATGCATGAATGTGGTGCTTCTGTAGGCAGGTTATTAGCACAGATTGGTGTATCTCTGTTGTTCTGTAATAATTTCAGAATGAAAAAGATTCATTTGCACCTTCAATCAACGAACGTTAAGAACTCTCTTTCTACAAGGACAAATATCTCAACAAGGAGATATTTTAGCAGGGTAGTGCCTGCCAAATTGGAGATTGTCTTATGACAAGCTGCTTCATACAGAAATGGCATGTATCGTTTAACACCAAAAGTGCTGTTTGAAAAAAATAAATTAAAATTTGTATCACAGGGCTTAAATTTTACTCCTTAATTTGGTTTCATACAGTGGTCTTGTCTTCCAGTGCACTCAGGATTGCACTTTTTCTTGGGGTGCTGCGGAAAAAAATCTCAACACTAAGGGCAAAAGGCAATCCCTGATCTGTACAGTTTAAATCCTTTCTCTCAAGTGCGGGTTTTTTGAAAGCACTTCTCTGCAAAACATCTAAATGTTGGTTTTTTCGCCCCCCCCTTACCTCATTTTGGAGAATGGGAAAGTTTTAACAAAAAAAAAAAAAAAAAAAAAAAAACAAAAAAAAAAAAAAAAAAA
>VWZT01014334.1:322938-335529 GCA_013397055.1 Pachycephala philippinensis
AAAAAAAAAAAAAAAAACCACCAAAACGCATAAAACAGCCTGAGGTGAATACATGGAAAACAGTAGGCCAGACAATTACAGTTGAATGAAGTAAAAAGTCCAAAAGTCTTTGAGAGAAAATTTTAAGTAAACACGATTGCAATTACTAGTTCCTCCTTTGAAGTACTTCCTGACACCTTTTTTTCTTTCACACATTACAACAAAGGAACTAAGCAAAATATTTAAATGAACTAAACCCTGGGCTTTAAAAAATTTGGTTGTGTGAAATATTTGCCACCAAACATGAGGATTTCACAGTATCCTATTGCTTTAAGGCATCATTCAGAAGGCTTTTAGGTTTTATCTTTGTTATTGACAGTAAAGTTTACTATACAGTGGGGTGGCAAACAGATTAGGAAAAGCCTGAGCTCTTCCTCCAAAGCTGGATGAGGAAGCAGGGCCTGTGCACTCTGCTCTCAAGACTTCAAACATACCAGATTCTCCCCCCATCCTTTTTTGCATAATCCAGTGGAATCTGCCAAACAAAAGACTCTCAGAAGTCAGATGGCATTTAATTTGAGTAGCAGGTAATCAGTGAAAGAGAGTATCCTGGAGAGAAGGTAATTTGTCTTGAGCTGACAATTTGAGATGGATGTGCTGGGGTTATCTGCGGTGTCAGTTCAGCCAGAGAGGAACTGAACTCCATTCCTCTGGCTGGAAGTCTAAATCAACAGAGACCTCGGAGATAATGAGGTATTTAACGGGTTCCCTCTTCTCCTCGCTGGAGATCTCAGCTTTTCTCACAGAACGAGCGCTCAAAAGGAAAAGGAAAGGAAAAAAGGAAACGCCGAAAGGGAAAATAAAGCAGGCGTAAAGGGAAATTTGCTCAGTAAATTAACTATGAGAGCTGCATTAATCTAATCAAACTAATGGCACATTTTCCCCCTCAATTGGAGTAGATCGACAGAGTCAGATAAACCACACCACCCTCCTGTGTCCCAAGCTGTGGGTCATGGACCACAGGAAGACTACAGAGTGCTTGCTGCAGTCCTTGGGGAGATGCAGGATGTTTCCTTTACAAACGATAATGTTTTGGGCAATGCCTAAAATAATGTATGGTGGAATTGGCCAAATCTGAGTCTTCCTTTTGGGATAGAAGCCTTGTTATTTTGACACTGAGTCCAGCCCAGATGAACTCTGGACACTTCAAGTTGGGGTCCAACGCCATCCAGTTTGAGTCGAAATGTTTTCTTAAATGTTAGTGGGAAGAAATTGAATAAAATCCTCATTTTAAGAAAGAGTATGCCTAGAGAAACAGAAAAACTCTTGAGAACAAATAGCTAATGATATTACTTCAGAAAATATGTGAAATTAATTTAGAAAAATTGACTTTTTTTTTTCCACTTGTACTGAGGAATGGCACGTCCTGGAGGGGACAACCTTCGACTAATGTGAACCTATCATTTGTTTTATAGGTCTAAATCAAGATCAGCACCACCATAACAAAAAGTCTCAAAAAGCTTCAAGCTAAAGGTCATGGCTCAAGGAAAAAAAATATGTAAATCCTGCTCAGGAAACCACTAAAATATGATCTTAACTTTAGAACTTTAAAGTCAATAGCACTGAGACATTTGCTGGGTATTATGCACACACTTAAATATCTGTCCTGAATGCGAACACTGAATAACAAAAGAACTAAAAGAACACAGGGTGGCAGAAAGAAAGAATATTATTAAACAATGTTCCTTAAACAGCATGGCTTTAATTTCTTCCGTAAAATATGCAAGGCTTTCCAAGAATCTGGCATTCATTTTTGCCTGTCTCTTTGCCCCAGCAACTGGATGTGTATGAATATTCCTATCGATAATTTGAGACTCTGTCCTGCAGCAGAGTCTGTTTTCCTTCAGAAAAGCAGTATTCAGGTTTCAAAGTGGATGAAATATCTGCTACTAACAACCCAAACATTTGTTTAGCTCCTTGTTCATACACAGATCTTTGTATTTATACTCTAAAATAAAAAGAAGCAATTCATGTTTTCCTTATGAGTCATAGATCATTCCATTTCCTTATGAATCTCAGGAAGTTTTTGTACATTACTGGCAAACAATTCAAAACAAGATCTCTGTTTTTCAGTGTTGTTTTAAACATGGCTGGCCAACACTTTTAAAATTGAAAGTTTTTCCTCAGAAATGATTTATTGTTATGAGTGCAATATTTTGCCATTACAATGTGCTCGAAACTCATTTTTCGCTATAAATCTGCTCAGGAAAATATTTTCTTGAGCTCTTCTTTTCAAGACATGTTGAAGGGGAAGATGATTTTCTAACCAGAGAATCCCCATCAGGATTCTCGTGATTTCTCACCAGGGTGGGTGGAAAGAGGCATGTTCCCCAGCAGACAGCTCGTGTGTGCCAGCAGTCGGGGAAATTTCTGTTCCTTGGAAAGTTGGTCCCAGTGCACTAAGGCTGAACGGCCAGCCCAGGGCAGAGTTTCCCTGACTGTGGGCTACAATCCCCCCAGGGCCACAAAAGAGTTCAAAGGGGGCTCTGAAGTGTTAGAAAAAACAGTGCTGGTCAGCAGCTGCTGACTTTTTCCTGGCTGAAAGAGTGAGGCTGTGGTTTCACAAGATTAAGTCTTCAACACCAATTCTGGCTTCTGGTATTCCCTTTCCAGCCTTTTCCTACTGCTTGTTTCATCTTCCCTCCTGCAGTGCACGGGCCCCTCGGTTCTCCTGGAGTATTGGTTTGTGGCTCCGCTGTGAAACGGATCAGGAATTTGATCCAATTTGGAGGAAGACACATAAAAAACGAAGTGTTTCTCTGCCAGGCTATTTTTGAGCTGGACTTATTCCCTGTTCATTGCACAGATGCATCCGTGGCTGTGCTGGTGGAGCAGAGGGAGTGGAGCGGTGCAACCCCGGAGCGAGGGAAGAGGAGCAGGAACGCAGCGCTGGAGGGCTGTGCTGGCAAAACCACAGCCACCAGGGAGATTTAATTACTGGTGGCAAGAGGTTATGCTCTCTAGAGAACGGGGAATTGCTTTTCAGAGCCTTAATTGCTGCCAGCGGCTCAGCTCCTCCAGAGAAGGGGAGCGAGCATTTATCCCTAAAGCCAAAATTAGAGCTGAGTCCTGCTCTCCTTCTGCCTGTGGGGCACGAATGGCTGCTGGCTCGGGGGGCTGCATGAAGACAAGTGCTTCAGAAAAGGGCCACCTTCTCCATGTGTTTGAAAACACAGGCCTTGGAATCCCAGTGGAATTGTTCTCTCTGGGTGCTCGTGACAGATCGGGCCCAGCCTGACGGAGAACACGCTGAAGCAGAAGTTGGCTGATCTCAGGAGGACATCGTTTGTCCCATGGAGTCACGCCCTTGTGCCACTCACCACTGACTTTTAATAACTTCATATTGGTGCACACGGAGCGAAACTTCGATTCAGGGAAGCCCCTTCACAGTCAGCCCCAGCCGATGCTGGTCTTAAGAGTTTCAGCAAAAAAGGGTTGGTCTAAATTATCAAAAGGTGTTATAATTAACCTCAAGACATCGTTACAACTGTGCTGAGCTTCTTGAAAACAGAGTTGGACTTCTTAGAGCATGGTCTTCTCTTGCAGAGCTTTAGAAGTCAGAGAAGACGTGACAAAAGAAAGCAAATGTTATGTGGTCCCACTCAACTTGCACCACAGGCAGCATAATTCATTCTCGAGGTGAACCCGGCTTCTTTTGCACTCACGGAAAAAAATATAGAAATATTGTTTCAGTGGGAGGAAAAAGCAAGTTAGACATCAGCTGTGACTGCCACTGCTCTATTTCTGCTGATTGAGCTCTAGCACGTTTTAGATCATGGCAGATAGTCGGGATTCATTTCATTGTGATAATGAGGGAAACGAGAAATGGTTCAGCCTATCGGACAAAGGGCTGCATTCTGAAAATATCAAAGCTACCTAGGAACCTTCCTGAAATCAATTAGATTTATTGCCTAAGTCTGCTAAGTTCATACATTCCTAATATATGTGTAAATCCCTTTGGAAAAATAGCATTTAGACTCCCACATCATTTATATGCCTTTGATAATTTACCAGGAGCCGTTTATAGACCAGAGCTGAAAGCCCAGGACTCTGAGCATCACACTGGTTCCAAATTGAGAAGATGTTGTATGAAATCCAAACATCAGCTTTATCACCCACGTGCAGCCAGAATAAAGATAAAGAGCTGTCTCCAAGGAGTGGTGACTCTGCCCTGCTGCCTTGTGCAAGAGCACAATTTCATTTCATGTGGAACCGTTTGTCTGTGGAAAAAACCCTATTTCTGCCTTGTGCCCAGGTCAGAAACACCTCACACTGGTTTTGTCCCAAAGTCTGTGATCTCTGAAAGTGTAGCTGACTAGAAATAATAGTAACAATAAAGAAAATCTTCTAAAAAATCAAAAATTTGCAAAGTTGGAAGAACCTGATTTGGATTCCAGTTTCTGAAAAACAGCTCATAAAATTTACAGTGCTTAAACCCAGGGCTGGGGGTTAAAATTTAGGTTGCCAAACCCCACTATTACTACGTGTGATGCCTCTGACCTTGCCCACACGGACACACACACAGAGCTCAGGGGACAGCCTGGAGCCTCCACCATTAATCACTCTGACTTCACCAAAACTGTGGCTGTGACCAGAACGTCAACAACACGGGCCACATCATTTAAGTGATGCTGATGTTGTTTTCCTCCCCTTTTAACAAAATAATAAACACTTACTTGCCGTAGGAATTGGAAACAATTTATGAATGGCGTGAACTTTGTAAGACCTTGTCCCATAGAGGGGCTGTGTTGTATTTTTGTTTGAATTAATCTAGTACAGCCACCCCCAGACATGCAAATTTCATGAATCAGACTGTCTAGAATAAGGGGATTGACTCACAAATTCAATATTTAGGAAGAAAGAAAGAAAAAAAAAAGAATGGATGTTGAGTTTTCTCTTATTTCAGAGCCTTTCAGTGAATGTGGACCAGCATGGCAATGTTTTTTATGGCAATGCTGAGACTATATCGTTTCCTTTCAATGGCAAATGAAAGCTGAGATTCTTAGAAAATCTTGTATTTTATATATATTTGTTTTGTTGGTTTTTTATTGTCATGTTTCCATCTACACGTGGAGAAGGCAATACCTGTGTATTGTTGGAACCAACTGGTTCCAAGTTAAGCTCTAGCTGAGAAATGTTTATACACAAACAAAAAACACTGTTTCAAGCAATCAGTGTTAGATGAAATTTCTTTTTCAGGGGGTTATTTGTGAGAATTTTATCTGAGAAAGAGTTGAAGAAAGATAGTGGAGTGACTTTACAGATGTTTATGGTGAAAATAGAGAGACAAAAGTGCTTCTTTGTGCGTTTTCCTTACTGGATAGGGGCAGCAGCATCCCTGAACTACTGAGGAGGAAGCTGAATTGCAACAGAGCTCAGAGGGTGAGATTTGGCTGGGCCACCTTGTCAAGACCGTGCTTCTGCCAAGAAGGGTTGGACCAGCTGTGATTAAATATTAAACTCAGAGAGTCCTTTTGCAGCCCAGCAGCACAGCTCGTGCACGGGGCACACAAGTCCTGTCCTCTGGGGAGGGCACAGAGGATATGAAAACATCTTCTACACGCAGCCCAAGCAGTGGAGTTGTTCAGAAACAGGATGTCAGCTGATGTTTCTTTCAGAGTGATGCGGAGCTTCGGGTCCTGCCCACCCAGCCTGGCTGCTGCTTCAAAAAGAAAAAGAAAAAAGAGACATAGCACAAGCAAAAGAAGCCCAAACTATGTGAGAGGCTGACAGATATGATGTGGGATGCATTGTTTTCCAAGTTTCTTCACCTCACCTCAAAGAATTATGTTTATTTTACGGATCACAAACGAGAAATTTTTTCCCTGACTGTCAACCTTGGGCACATTCTTTGGTGCCTCCTTCACACAGCCTGAGCAGGAGCCTGAGCTGTTAATGATCTGAGCTCTCCTAATTTGCACATACCAGTGACTTAAAATTCCTGTGTACATCTCTTACTGTACCGTATTCCAGTGCACTGGGGGCAAACAATCCCATTGTCTCCCATATGTTTCGAACAACAAACATAAAACAGGTGATTAAACTCCGTAAACAAACAGGGTTTTCCCAGCAACAAATCAACACCTCTCCACGTCTGGTATTTGTGGAATTTGATAAGCCACCCACTTTGCTCCCTCCCCATTCTTGTTATGTCTGTCCTCAGCCTTCTTCATCTTTTATCCCCACCCTGCTTCACCCAGTCTCCAAAGGCAGGCATTCATTGTTAATTAACTGCTGAAACAGTGCAAGCAGCTTGGTTCATGGGATTGAGATGGGAATGGAGCTTTAGGTCTGAGTCTAAACTGTTTTGAAAGGCCTAAAAGGCATATTTTCTCACTCAGGAGGAGTGAGGGAGGCAGGAAGGAGTAACAGAGAAGAGAGGGAGAGTTAGGGAATGTAACTGGAAAACCTCAAACCAGTAAATTGAGACACATGTCTTAATCAGTTTGAATGATAGGGGCTTTTGAAAAATCAAAGGTTCTGGTGTTTCTGGTACTTATGTGCTCCCAGATGTAAATACTTGCCTTGTATAATGTTTCTGGGCCAGATACTGGTCTCAATCAGAGTGGTGTAAATCTGGAATTATTCAGGATTAGTAAACACTGCCTTCATACAGGAATTATGATGGCATAACAGATTAGCTCTCTCTTACTCTGGTGGTTTATCAACAGCATTTAAAATTGCAAGAATGGTGAAAATAGAGAAATTGTTAAAAGCTACTGCCCATTTATTTTCAGTCAATGTTTGTTAAATATCTTGCCTGGAACCTTTAGCAGTGGATGGATAAATTGCTGTACTCCTTCCACACACAGAAGTTTCCATCTGCCTGCGCTGTCTTATCTCACAGACTGTTTTCTTTTATTGACAAAATGAACATTAATAAGTGTTCCGATTCCATCTCTACATGTAATAAGCTGAGTACTGGATAATTGAAATGCTACCCCTATCTGATTATTCCTGTTAAATACGCTCGATCCAGTGGGATGGCTCAGAGTCTGACTTGAGGTTGTCCTCGCTGATTTTAGATGCTGATTTTGGTCAGAAACGTTCTCGAGACTTGAGGGGCTGATATTTCTGTTCTGGATGTTGAGGTTGTAGCTGCATCCACAGTAACAGCAATGGTTCAATATTCCCATTGTATTCTGCCTAATTAGAACACAATCTGTTGCTGTCCCCAGAAATCCATACAATATTCAGCTTATTTAGGTCTAATGTAACATTAATAACTCTTCCAGGGAGTATCCTGCAGTGTTGCAAATACATTTAGCCTGTGTTGATCAGAAGTGAAAGCATTTCATTCCATAAAGAAATTGGGAGCTCTAGTGCTGTCAAATTCAGCAGTTAAATGAAGCAGAAACTTAGTTCAAAGGCCAACTCCTGGAAGCATTTTCCTTTGCAACATTTCAAGAAGCAATGCTTGCTTCCCTTTTGGGATTGTCCAGGAGAACATGCCTATAAACTAAATGCCACTCCTTCTTAACAATGACAAATATTTCATGTCTAGGAAAAAATCTGGAGTGTGTGAATCTAGCAACACAAAAGCTGAAAATTTATTCAAAGGATTTTTTGCTCCACTGTCTGTCCTGGGGGAGGGCTCGGACTTGGCAAGTCCAAACCTGATGAAAATGAGGGATGAAATCCACCGATGAAATGAGGGATTTTCTCTCCCTGAGGCCAGGCATGTCAGTCCTACAAGCTCCTGGATACACCAAAGAAATAAGACTTGGAGGGAGAGGAACAGGTTTCCCAGAGATGCTGTGGCTGGCCCATCCCTGAAAGTGTTCAAGGCCAGGTTGGACAGGGCTTGGAGCAACCTGGGATAGTGGAAAGGGTTGGAACTGGATTATCTGTAAGGTTCCTTCCAGCACAAACCACTCCATGATTCCCTGAGAGCAGCTGGCAGAGGCCTCAGGTCTCTCTGCCCACTGCTGCAGTGGGACACGATCCATTCCCAAAGCAGCACAATTTCCCCCAAACCGCATTTCTCTGCTGCCTGCTTTTCCTTTTCCCCTCCAGCTCCCTCCTTCTCTGCTGTAGGTGCGGAGTGCGATACCTGCGAGCACCCAGGCGCTGCTGGAATTTGGAACAGCAATCACCAGCACAGCAGTGAGAAGGAGGAGAGGGATTTCTGACTGCTGCCTCCCGGAGTTTTGGGTGTTCTGCGAGCATCCCTCAGATGTGCTAATAAGCAGCGAGGCGCTGAACTCAGAGCGCCCGCATTTAAATCTTTTGACCCAGGAGCGCAGATGCAGCAGATACTCGGAGGGCTTTATCCGGGAGCCTTTTCCCAGGTAAGCACAGCTCCGGAGCCGGGAGGGGATGCGCCGTCGCTCTGCCCACGGCCGCTCTCACATCCCGGCGCTTTTCCTGCCTGAGAGGGAGCCGCCGCTTATCGGCAGCATCTGAAGCGTCCCTGGCTTCCACCGGCATCTCTTCGCCCATCGTGAGGGTGTTTTTAATCACTCCGAGCAGGAAATGGCATGCTGCATTTAAATACTGTATGTAATTATCATGCGAAATATAATTAGGAAGCGTAATTAAATGGGCTTGACTGCCTATCAGGCTGTTTCTTGATTTTTCACTCGATCCAGCTGTTTCTCACAGGCTCTTGACTTTGAATACTGGTGGTCTGTGACAGAACCTCTGCACAGAATGGAGGAAGAATTACTTCTTTAAAGGCTGTTCATTTAATCTAACTAGGCCAATTTATTTAAATGCAATCATGACATTTTCCAACACAACCTCCTTTACTTATTACTTTAGATGCTTCGTCTCGGAATGTCTAGATTCATCCAAAATATTCCAATTTGAAGGTTTTATAAAAACCCCAAGCATACAAAGTCCCTGGTGGCATGGGCTGGCTGTTTATTATGTGTTTGTTTAATGTGTTGCACAATGTGGGCCTGATTCCTGATTGGATTTTCTTAAGCGCTACCAGTACGTACAAAAAAATAAGGGTGATAAAACAAGTGTGGTTCATTACTCAGTACAATGCTGGTTTATGATGATTCTTTTTCCTCCTGCTCAGAAAGGAAGAACTCTGAATTACTGGAGAAAATATTCTGTCTTCCCTCCAATAAAGCCATAATACTGCAAGAGTGGGAAACGTTGGGAAGGATATGTTGAGAAAATTAGTGTAATTACACCAAGAAATGGCCTTTTTTTTTGTCCCAGTGGACAAAAATCATTGGATTGAGTCATGTAGGTGACTGAAGAAGAGTTTGCTGCCAGTGAAAGAGGCAAAGCCATGCTCTCCCCTTCCAGGGCAGGACACAGCACTCAGGCCAGGGCTGGTGCTCCTATGACCCCTTAGCAAGCTGATTCAGCTCCCCACACCAGCAAATACCTAAACATCTTCTTTTAATTATTTTTTTTTTTCCCCTGTGGTGCCTGAGAGAGCTGAATTAGCTCCCAAAGGGATCAGATGAGCAGTGTTGTCAGCGACAGGGGCACACAGGTCCATCCATGCTGGGGTGGGGGGGACACCCCGCTCCCTTTCAGCAGGAGCAGGCGCCTCGATGGCCCCAGCAGTCTCATCTGACTCTGCTTATCACTGCAGTCATGTGCTGCAGGGAAAGGCTATCTGGAGATCGTGGTATGGCATCTCCGCAGCCAGGAATGTTTGAGATGTTCCCATCCCATCAGCGGGCTTTGTTGAGCGACACTAATTCTTAAAGCAAAAGAAAACCCGTTGCTTAGGGTTTTCTGCTTAGGGACAGTTTTTCTTGGACCGTGCTCATAGGCCTTTTTGGATGTGTAGGATTTCATTGCATGGGCATGAGCAGTGGCAGAAAATGCATTTTAAAATTCTCTTAAAAGCCCTGCTCCCTGCAGGAGCCAACTGTGTCCTTTTTCCAGGAAAAGAGTGGTTAAAGTAGCAAACAGATTCCTCATGGTCACTGGAGGAGCCAGGACTCCACATTTGTAAACCATCTTCACCAAACCAACAGGCTGTGCAGTGCTCTCTGAGCTTTAACAAATGCCTTACTGAATGTAACATTAAAAAATTGAAGAATCTATGGCTGACATAATTACTCCATACCAAAATGCCTAAAGCTAATTTCCAAGGTGGTGGAAAAATAGAGGTTTAATTTATGGGCATAGTGAAAGGGTTTTGTTATCTCATTTCTTCGTGACAAAAGCTACAAATGCTTTTTCACCCCAAGTGTAAAGAATTGACTTAAACAGAAGCAGTAAAATCAATACAAAGTTTCTGCTGATTCAGAGATCTCAGAGCTTTTCCAAAGTGTGACTCAAGTCAGCATTTCCTGCAGTCTGGGGAGAGAAGCTGGCTGTGCACTTTAAAGATAATTAGCTGAGGGGGACATGGCTGATGCTGAGAATTGTGTTCCCTTCCAACCAGAGACACCTGGCTGACCTAAGAACCACACAGCAGCACATGGCAGTCAAGAGAGTTAGGGGCCCTCTAATTTGCCCAGTGTCCGAAATGCCAAACCCCAAATTCCACGGTTTCTTCTCTAAGCATACAGTACAACTAGTCAAAACAGCTATAAATACATTTCCCCTGTATCTGCACATTCCATAAATAGTACAAATATAATTTTATAGCAATAACAGAGACTGGAACAGTGGGATTATCTGCTTGGATTCAGATACTTGTGTAGTTTAACTTCTGCCATTAGAGTTCGAACTGTGAAAAGATTATAAGTCAATTTTTGCTTTTACAACACAGCCATGTGCAACAGGATGCTTGCTTGTTTCATGAACAGGCAGCAAACAAAACTTTTCAAGAGCAGGGATCATCCTGCTTCCCCTGAAACCAGTGATGATGCTGTCCCTGACTATGTGGAAAAAGGTGACAGCACCCTCTTTTATAGACTTCTTAAATTACTTTCTCTCTGCTTTTTTGTTGTATTTTCTTTATTTCTTGAGAAATAGTTCCATAATATTTCTTGTGTTTACTGCTTTGTAAGGAGTTGTACCACGTTAGGTTTTTTCCAAGTTCTGAGAAACCAGAGAAATTAATTTTACTTGAGATTGTGTCCTTTGAGGTTGCAGAGTGAGGAGACGCCAGAGTTGCCAGAACTTCCTGAAGGAATAAAAGGAAGACAACCACAGCAGAGGGAACAGCAGATCTTTCACTCCTTTAGAGAGATCCTGGTCATCTCGGTGCCTTCTGAGGAGGAGTGCCAGCACATTTCAGTGACCAAAGAGAGTCAGAGCAACAGCCCAGCCATTCACTGACGCAGCTGACTCCAGGATATTGGCTTGTGGAGGAGAAGGACGCTGGATGGATGTGGAATAGCTTGTCCACTGTGACCATACGTTTTATTTTATGTTGGAGTGAGGTATGCGTAGCACACTTGGCCGGCGTCCATCCTTCCCACTTGTTGATTATCCTCTGAAGTCATCAGTCACTTTTCTGCTCCCTTTGGTAGGAGCTGGATGGAGTTTTTCCTGGCAGTTTCTAGCAACCATTTTATCTATCTTCTGTCAGCGCTTAGTTAGTGCTAAATTGGAGTTAAATAGACAAGGACAAAATCTGCCCTGTAAGAGAAACTCTGTGTTTTCAGCAACTTCGTGATTAAGATGCTGAGGCTGGGGCTGATTTTGTGTACAAAGGCTGGGATTGAAGTCATCCATTTCTGAGCTGGTTCAAAGTTCCTTGGTGTCAATGGCAAAGGTGATCCAAAGATGGAAAGAAATAACACTTGTGTAGAGGGTAAAAACAATACCTTTTTTTTTTTTTTTAAAGGAAAAAAATGCAGAAAATATTTTGTGGAGTAATAAAAGTGCACCTTAATATAATTCATCGGTAATGTTAACGGCATAAAATGATTTCCTGAGATACTGCCCGAGCTAAAACAGCACCAAACTTTAAAAGACAAAGGAATGTGTTGTTGTTATTATTATGTATTGATTTCAAAATGCATCCTAGTTATTTCAAATTTCAGTAATTATTTCTTTGAATAATCAAGCTCATTTTCATTTCATCGTGTGCTTGAGGGAAGTAACAATATATATATTTGTAAGACAAAAACATATGATACGGGAACAGGTGTTTCCCTGGAATCCCTTAAAGCAACATTCCCCGTTTTTCGTGTCTGTCCCTTATTTCTCTTCATAAAAGTGGTCGTCTTAGGGGAATGATAAAAAATTATTATGCATTCAGACATCGTCACAGTCCAAATCCCGCAGTGATGGAGCCAGTGGATTTTGGTTTTTTCCCACTCAAGAGATTTTTTTTTGCCACGGAAGAAGTTTCTCGTCTCTGTGGTGTGTGTGGTGACACTCTCTGCGCAGGCACGACAAATCTCTGTCTGCCTGGGCAGCGCATGGGCAAGGTTTCGGCTCATTTCGTACCCAAAGGAGAGGGACACTCAAACTGGAAGGGTTGGACCCGGCATTTCCAGTGGTGTAACGTGGATTGCAGCCTCGGGATAGTGCTCCCGCGGGGGCCAGCCGTGCTCGGGGGGTGCATGGGACAGCGGGTTATTCCCCGACATTTATTCCCCGCAGCTGCGGCTGGGGAAAGCATCCCGAGCCCGGCATCAGGACAGCCGCGGCCGCCCCGCCGGGTCCCGGGAAGCG
>VWZT01014334.1:335878-369322 GCA_013397055.1 Pachycephala philippinensis
TCGGCCCTTCTCGGCTTTGCTCGGCTCGGCTCGGCTCGGCTCGGCTCGGCTCAGTTCAGCTCAGCTCAGCCCATCCCGGCTCGGCTCGGCTGAGCCCAGCTTAACGCAAGCAGAGGCTCCGAGCAGCGTGAATCCTGCGGGGCCGCCCGTTAGTGCGGCTGGAAGCGGAGCTCTGGCCTTTCCCAGCCATGAAGTCATTCCCTGGTGCTGATTGAAATCATCTGTTTTCAGTTCTCTGACAAATTAATTGAACTTTCCTCTGACTCAGGGGCCTTCTGACTTTTGAAGCAGATTTTGTCTACACGCCGTCTCCCAGACGAACACAATTTAATTTTCTAGGCTTTAAAGGAACTTTATGTTTCCAGAAAGGCAATGAAAGAGGCATTTGTTCGGCGATAGCGTTGCGACTTCTACAAATATGGCACAAGAATAGAAGCCTATAAAATGTTGATTTTACTGCCGCTGATAACCAGCTCCGAAACGTGTTAGATCCTGAGATGCACAGGACTGATAACACGGCAGGCCAGGAGTTGCTTTCGTTCAAGTCTATTAGAAGAATGCTCCTTAAATCACTGCGAGGGCTGTGGCAGGGCAGAGCTGGGACAGCGCCGAGCCTGTGCCCGTGTGCTGTGCTGACCAAATAACTACTGATGGAGTAGTTCCAGTTCACGTGCTCCAGTTCAATTGCATTTCATTTGGCTAAGCAGGAGCTGCGAAGTTCAGCTGGAGTCCAAATCCCCGCTGCCCCCAAGCCCTGAGCCCAGGTTCATGATCCAGGGTCCCCGGTGGGATGGGTTGTTCCACCACTCGCTCCATTGACCCTGGAGAATGTTTGAAACTCACCTTTCAAACAGAATGAGACAAATTCTGCTTTCAGGTGCTCCCTGCGGTCCTCATCTGGGCATACCCAGTGTTTGCAGTGGCTCAGGGCAGTCACGGCAAGGCCGTGCCAGGCTTGGGGGCTGATGGAGGAGCACTGAGGGGTCTGACGGCCATGTACGCTGCATTTTTCTGTGATACCTGTCGATTTTCCCTCTTATAAAAGCACCAAAGCACATCATTTTGACTCGGTGGGCTTCTGCTCTCATTTACCGGGGTAGATTTGAGCATGTCCTTTGCTGAAAATGGAATAAAGAAACTCCGCTGTTTTTCTTTGGCCCATCAGAATTCTTGTTTCATTTTATGCTCCCACTCCCCATCCACTCTAAAATCCAAATGATTTGAAAACATTAATTAGTTTATTTATCTTAGAAATAATTCCGGGAAATAAGGCTAAATATTTGTGGTTCTTCATATACATAAAAAACCCAAGTGATACGGAAAGAATTTTATGAGGCTATCAGGAATCAAGTCCAAATTTTGTTCTTGTGGTGGCCAGGACCTCAACCAGCTCTGACTGCAGAGTTTTCATCATGCTGACCCTCCCACCATTCCTAGTTCTTCACCATCTAATTTGCACTTGCTACTTTGAAAAGTCGTCCAGAGAGCACTGAGCTAATTGAAAAATCTGCGTTCCGCTGAAGTGCTGGAAAAGAATTAAAACATAGATACTAAAATCATAACAATAGGTGCCTGACATTTCAGCACAAAACCTCACACCCAAACATTCCCCAATGCCAAAGAAATATGTAAGTGAATCCAGACTATTTCAGGCTTTTTTAGGAATATCATGGAAAGGGACAGCGATATTTGTCTGAACCACCCTATTGCTATCCAATTTTTTTCATTTTGTGTACACTGGATGCATGTCACCCAGCTCTGTATTTTCGCTTTCATTCAATTGTGGCAAATTCCAGGTGAAGGAGATTTTTTCAGTCAAATTTCCCACTGACTTCAAAATTTTCCTGGCAGGCTCTTACAGTTTTACTTGACTGAGAAGGAAGCACAAAGGCCATCAAACTGAGGAGTCATCCTTATGCCCTGAGTGAAAGCTGCTGCTGCATGATCTCGAAGGTCATCTTTACAATGTTTTGTGTCAATATCTAGTTCTGAAGTGTGTGAAAGGACATTGAAATGTTCTCAGTGATGCTGATGATTCCAACCAGCATGTTCTATGATTCTGAATGGAGAAGTCTTGTTTGTGTCAGTCTACAATAACCTGCTACTCCTTCATCAGATTCCATCTGCTTTAAAGTTTAAACTTTCAGCTAATTTCTCAGTTATCCCTGATTTTTGACAGTATTTATATATTATGCAACTATACAACATGAATTTATAGTTTAGTGTCCGAGCTTTTAACACGGTAGAAAGTACAAGTGTGCAATAAATGTACACACAGCCACTAGACATGACCCAAATACCACCCAACAGTGTCAGCTCAGAACAGGATGTGAAAAAAAAGGGAAAAGCAGTGAAGCTGCCTCCAAACCATCATCTTCCTTGGCACAGAAATCTCTGCTGGGCGACTCCAGGGAAGCACAGCTGGGAGCGGAGCCATGCCCTCTGAAGAGTGCAGCAAAGGCCTTGGTGATAGCCGAGGTATTTTACAACAATAATTACTTTGAACTGTGAGCTGTGCTTTGGAATATCTGTGCAGCTGTGAGGGAGTGAAGAACGAGACAAGATTTTTGTAACTTTAAAAGAAATATCTTCTGTCATGCTTGAACAGGTTGTCGGTGCAGATCCCCCTTTTGTTTTATTACAGAGGCTATGGAACCAGCTATCACAGGAGGTTTGTTTCTTCCATCAGCATGTGCCTTTAGCTCTCCGAAACACCAGCACAAAAACAGCCTCCTTGGGCCAAATCTGTCTTATCTTTCTCATGATGGAATAGTCCCCTCGACTTCAGTGCAATTATTCACGAGTGAAACAAGTGTCCTAAGTCTCCTGCAAAAAAAGGAATTGAAAGTACCCATGATTATTCCTCATGACATTGGCATTTCTGCAGCAAAACTTCACTTTTCTGGTCTGAACTGAGCAAAGTGCTTTTAGGGTGAGAGATTATAAGGGAAATGAACTCAGGGAATCTTTTTCTGGCTTTTAAAATGTTTCTCATCATTATTCTCCTTTTAATTTGGTTTATTTGCAAGTGCAGCTTGTTCAGGAAGGCAAAGTGTTGATTAGCAGCCAACACTTATTTAATAATGGAACGAAATTAGTTTTGCAGCAAAGGAGAATTCGCTTCAGGAAGAAACAGGAGTAACTTGTAAAGATTAAATCAACCAAACAGGAAATGGAATCAGTCCCGTGTCGTTTAGGTAGTCTGATTGCAATGCCAAGGGTGTAAATTACTGAACAGCTTTTGCTGGCCTGAGCTGCTGTTGGCTTTCCCTTCCTCCTGACTGCTCCTAGGTGTCCACCCCTGCCTGAGCCATTCCTCTCCCATCTGGATCAAGCCCCTGAGCTGCCTTCAGGGCAAACGTGGCTGGGGGAGAATTGCTAGCAGCTGCTTGCACTGCTTAGTCACCACTGCCACCAAGAACCGCTGCCTGAGAGAGCTGAAAAATATTTGCAACGTGTATTTACAAACAATTGCTAGACAGATTTTGTCTGCCCAAAGCGTTTGTCAAACAATTTCGAGCAAGGAAGTAAATACAGATAAATAGATTCTGTTTTGACCAGGGAAAATGTATGGGCAGATTTTATATTGTCTAATATGGCTAATCATGCTGCCATAATATTAAATAAAAGCAATGCAACTGAGATGTAGCAGGATGGGGCTTTTTTTTTTTTCTTGGACCTATTCTGATGATGGATTATGTCAGTTAAACATTTTAGGAAACAGAAGCCACTTCTCTATAGGAACTCAGCAGCAGAACTCCCAGCTAAACCACAGACAGTCCATGTTTGAATGGGTGCTGGTGCCAGCCTTGGGTGAATGACTTCTAAAAGCAGCACCACATAAACGTGTCGGAATAAAATAAGAGCAGATTGGAAGCAGTTCCTGAGACTTGAGTGAATGACCTTTCTTGCTGTTGTCGTTTCCAAATTTTTGGCAGACTCTCCCCTGACCACTATATTTCATTTCCATGCACCCCTGTACTTCCCAATTCCGGTCAGGAGCAGAAGCAGAAGTAATAAAATACCGCAAGAAAAGCTATTCTTGTGATATTTCCGGTGCTACTGGACACAGCACCAACAGGAAATCTCATGAGAAAGACTGTCCCTTCACAGTTTCCAGGCCCCACTTTGGAAACCCAAGCGATTTGGTGGAAATAAACAGCAAATAATCATCCTCCTGCTTGGGTGATTAAAACTACTTCCTCCCAGCATTGCTGGTCCAGTGCCTTCCACTCCAAGGCACAATCCTCGTGACAGTGGTGGGCACTGAGAAAACTCTGGATGGCTCACAATAGTCTGAACCTTCCTTTCTACCCAGTTATGTGAAATGAAGGGACCTGCAGGCCTCTCTTCTCTAAAATGCACCAGTGTTGAGAGCTCACTGCAGCTCAGGATTGCAGCCTCGACCCCTGCACGTCGTGTCTGATGATGATGATTTGCAGAAAGGAGGGTGTCCCCCTCGCACTTGAGCCTGCATTGGTGTGCTCCAGGAGGATTCCCAGTCTCCCAAGAGACTAAGAAGGTGGGGAGAGAAAAGGTGGGAGAAAAAGGGACATTGAGGTGATTCTCCTCTTTCCTTTCCTGCTATTGCTTTGAGTGTTTTCCCTCACTGCTTTGAGTGTTACGCACCTTATACAGGACTGGGAAGGAGCTGTGCCTATTTTGCCCTAAATGGTAAGTTTCAGGTGCTAATTCAAGCAGTTTGGCCACATGTTTGGAATGCTTACTACCATTTCCAAGCTCAAGAGTTGCCATCTAGTCCTCAGCCCGCAGGAAGTGGACCTTTCCTTCAGCAGGGCAGCAAAGGAGGCCCACGGTGGTCACAGACCTCACGACTCCCTGCAATCCTGCAATGTTTTGCAGCCAGCCAGCTGATGGACACACACGCACACACTGGCAGAGATGATGACTCAGATGTAAACCCTTCCCCAAGTGTCACTCTCTCTCTCCAGAACAAATGCCTTCCCTCTCCGTAACTGATACGACAGCCCTGGCCCTCCAGCTGCAACACCAGATTGCATTTGCAGTGTCACTTTGGCAGCTAAAAAATCCTCGTCACAGTCGTCTGCCTCAGCACCCAGCCTCCAGCCCAACGGAGTGTGGGCCTCTTTGTTTCCCTCACACGCAGCCGGGATGCAGGTCTCCAGTGATGTTTGATACTCCGGGCTCTGGGAGATGGAATGCAACCACTTAAAACTGTTTGGTTTGTCACTTTTGGATTTGCTACACAAGGCTCTGTTAGTACAAACGGGCCTGTTTATAATATTCATCAGACAGTGGAAGAAATTCCTCTGATGTCTGCATAATGCAGCGAGCAGACTCCTTGATTATTAACATACCGATTGTGTACTCTTATTTCAGATGTTAGCTCGACGCTGGGGAGAGAGAGCTGGGGGAATAAAAAATGCAAGACGCATGACATGCTTGGGATTTGGTCAGTGAAACTGGAAAAAATATTTACACGGTTAGGTCGTGTTTTTTGTGTAATTCTTTCCTTTTATGTAATATTTGGAGAAGCCGCTGAATTTTCGGTTCTTACCCAAATGAAGCCACACCTCTGAGCACTGGAGCAATCACTGCAGGAGAGGGAGCGGGAGAAACACGTCCCCATGCCCCCTTAATCCTCTCACTGATGTGCTCATTAGCGTTGGCACGGGGATCGTCTGATGCATCTCGTCCCTCCCCCAGCACTTCCTTAAGCTCGGCATTTCCATAGGAACTTCCAGCCGGGGGCCGGGATGCTCCAGTGATCTTCCCGGTCCCTGTTTGTGGTTGCTGGATGCACCAGCCCCTCTCACCACGTGTGTCTAACCAGACCTTCCCCGACAGCCCTCAACCAGCACTGCAGAGGAAGGAATCCTGCGTTGCTTCATTGTGCATGGAAATACCCCGTGGAATAGAAAAGTCACAGCAGTCAAGGTGCTGAATGTTGTCTGACCAGCAATAACTTCGGTGGGCATCAGCTGCTGCAATCCCGTCGCCCGTGTCTTACCCATTATTTACAATACTTTAGTTTATTAATAAAGCCTTTTGATGCCTTAGTCATAGAAAATACAGCAGGTATTCTTTTTTCTCACTCAGTCTTTTCATCCCTTGGGTATTGTATCTTCTCTTCATTTACTGCTTGTTATTTTGGTGGAGGAACTTTCGCTTTTGGTTGGTTTCAGAGCCCACCCTGGATGTCCCCTGGATGGGCTGAAGTACAGTAGATAGGACATTAACTCGCATTAATGTGGAAATTTAGAATCCAAATAGAACTTGTCCTGTTGCCCAACAATGAGTCATTGTCCTTTTTCTCTTTTTAGCCAACAGCAGATTCAGAAGCTGTGAGACAGTTTCCTGCAGATAAGAGATAAATTGAAGGGAAACCTGGCAAAAAGATGATGGTCAAGCTGCAAGATATCATTTCCTCCAAAGCCCCTACATACTAATTAACCATTCCAAGCATATTTTCAACAGCATTTAGGGATTTCCTCATCAAAATAAACTTCCTCCCACGTTATCTTCATTTTTGACATCCGGTGTTATAGTCTGACATAAGAGTCAGGGTTAAAAATCCATAATATTGGGCTGTGTGTATATTTATGCACAAGCGTGCGCACACACACACACGCTCTCACACGATTGAAGCTGTGCCAGTATTACTCTGGAATTTTAATGCCTGATCCAAAGTCCTCTGTAGTCAGCAAGAGATTTTCTGTTCACTTCAGTAGTAGCAGGATCGAGCCCCTGTCCTTCCGCATCCAGATTTTTTCATTTATGCCTTATGACTTGTTTATAACAAACTACAGATGGGCTTGAGTCATAAAGTTCGGAGTATTCGGTTTGGAGGCTTTGCTTTGGGCCCATCCCTTTAATGTACTGCTTATTCCAGACCTGCCTTTTAAAGAGGAAAATACTGTCAGAATGAAAGTGTATGTGCAATAAACAAACTTCTCATTTCCTTCCCCTTAAGTTTTTTTTTTTTTCCCCCTTTTGAAGCTGATTTCTTAACCGGACAATTAGTTTTAGGGCTGCGATTGAATGCAAACTTGTCATACCTGATTTGCAGTCCTTTCTGTTTCAAGTGCTATCAATTATTTTCTAACTAGATGCTCCTGTGGGATCAGCTGTCACTAAGAGCAAATTTGAACACAATGGGTTGCTTCCTATTTCCAAAAGAATCTGAAGATTGTCAAAGCTTGACAGGCAGCTCCAGTTTTAAGATGAAACAGATAAGTTAGGTTTCCCTGGTAGGAGCTTTTGAACACAAGCAGATAAAGGAAGTATTGTTTCCAAAGAGGGGATGCCATTTATAGTGCAAATTCACCCTTATTAAGAACAAACTGCAGTTGCTTTAAACACACGGTCAAATACATTTGCACTGCAGAGGTAATAAAACACTTATGAGCCTTTTCAAATATTTCTGTAGACCCTGCACTTACAAATTTGGCTTTCATATATATATATTTTTTTTAAATGAGGGACCGAGTAAACTGAATAAACCATTACAAAGATCAGTAGGTGGTATAATGTAGCTGTTGTGTAGATCAAATACATAAGGTGTTGATTTTATAACTGGATTCATCGACAGTCAGCTAGAAGTTAAATTTGTGTCGCTTTGTTTTCGAAGATGCTTCATATATTGTGTGCCCTGGTAATTACTTGTGTGTGCTGCACATGGAGTTCAATTGCACATTATTTCAGGCACGTCACAAGTGAGAAGTGCCACAACTTTTAGGTCTAAGGGAGCAGTAACTTTATTTTGTGTGATGCCAGGGTGTAGTGATGCCACCCACCTTTGTGCAAAGAAATGTGAGAGTGCCACTGAATGTGCACTTAAGAAATAAAACAAATATTTGGGGATATGACACTGGATGAACGGTCCCAAGGTCTGAAGTGTTGCAGTTGTCAACAGAGGAGACTCACTGTGTGTACTGGGAAGACTCATGGCTTAATTCAAGAGGGAAAATTGTCCTTCCACAGTCCTTTCCTGCTTGCAAAGCCAGTCCTGGCCATTTGGGGTGCCACCAAAGATTCCATCTACTGCCAGGCTGTGGTTGGTCTGTTGTGTGTCCTCACCATGAACACAGGGCAAAGCCCTGAGCTATTCAGGTGACTGATCAAATGCCCAGAGACTTCAGGAATCAGTCACATGCTGCCACATCTGCTTTTGTTACAAGTGTCCTGCTGAATGAAAGACTTGCCACAGTAGGCAGGAGGTCCCGAGCTCCCTGTGTGAAAACTGGCTGAAGGAGAATTCTTCCTCCCTCAAAAATCTGAATCAATCACAACAGGAAATATGAAAGAACGTGACCACTTGTTTTTGACACTTTTAGTCGGTGGGTTATTTTGAGCTTTCTCATCTTGGAAATGATCAGTGAAAACTGACATTGAGGAAGATAAAATTTCATTCAGAACTGTTACAGCTGGGGAAACCCCAAGGAATGGTAAATATTCTCAGACAGGGAAGTACTGTACAACCTGAGCCTCCACGCTGGTGGATTGTACCCAGAATGGATCAAAAGGAGGAATTTTGGCCACGAGGGCAATTCATGCAATCAACCAATGGGGAAAAGCAATGTTATTTCCACTTGCAGAATCATAGGGCTCCATTGCCACACTTTCACAATCACCAAATTAGAATCAGGTGTTAATTAGCACTTGTGTTTGGCAAGCTCACTTTATTGAGAACATTTGCCTTGGTCAGACTTTTGATTATTTTGGCTCTGAAACCTGGTTTACATTGATTTAATCATTAGAATACCCTCTTCTAAGGCTTTCAAATGGTGCAATTAAGGGCAAATACCACATCTCCTGCACAGCAACAGCGATCTGAATGGTTATGACAAAGCCAGGAGACAGCAATAAGTGCAATTTTTTACCTTTTAATGGGGTCTAATCCTGTGGGAGAGCATGTGTCAAATATCTATATATATTGCTTGTCCATTACTTGTACACTGTAATTCTCACACAACTTTGTGTCATGCTAAAAGGAAGTGTTTTCTAAATGAAATGTTTCTAAATGAAAAATACAGTGTTTATTGTATGGGGACATGACAGACCTTACTCAATTTATGATTCCAACCATGTACAGAAAAATCTCAGTGTCACGGCTGCATCCAGGGAGCAAATAGAGGCTGTGGCACAAATATGATACAAACGTGTCAGCATCTACCAGAATTCCTGACCTATTCTCAAGACTTCTATTCAGAAATAAGTTATTTAGGTTATTTCCTTTTAGAAGCTGCTCATCTCCTTGGCCATCTGTCCTCTTCTGCTTTGCAGCAGTATTTCAGAGTACTCGTTTTCACATTTTTGGCATTGTTATGCCTGTTTGGAACCATTTGCTAACAATTTAAAGCTACTATCTTTTAATTAGCTTTTTTTTTTACATTTCTAATTGTCAATATTAGTGTACAAAAGTAAATCAACAATGAGGCTTTACCTGCAATTGAAAAAGCTTCCTCTTGCTCAATGTGTTAGTGAGTAATAATTTGGTGTAGTTAAAGTTTTTCATGAGTTGAATCAAGCAGCAAATGATGCAGGAAAATCAATGTTTGTACTTCTAGAATTGTGCTGGGTCATATATTGTTCATTGTTACACTTCACTGATGGTTTTGATTCAGATAGGAAGGGCTTTTGTAACTTTTCCTCACCCTGAGTAGCACCTTACTCGCCAGAGCTTCCAATAAACCCCCTGGCAGCAGTGTCCCACCAGAGCTGAGGTGTCAGGAACCCGCTCTGTCCCTGTTTATAATTTCATTCCCATATGACCCAAGAAAAACACCCTGACAAAAGGAAGCAATCTCTCTGAGGAAGGCTAAATCTTTTTTTTTTCCCCTACTCCTTGAATAGCTGTACAATGGTGATTTTTATCAGATGAGTCATCTGCCAGGTCTCATGAGTCGGCAGCACTCATGTAGTGCATCCATTAGGGGTTTGTGCTTCTCTCCATGACAATGAACTCGGAGGGAGTCATGAGGAGGCAGCTGCTGAGATCGAGTGGCAGTGTCTGTCCACTCCTCAGGCTGCAGCCAAAATCAACAGTGTGTCTTTGCAGTTGATCTAGGGAATGCTGTTACAAATATGGGATGTTTGCACTAACGACTTAGTCAAATACATCTGGAGCCCTTTTCCCTGAAGAAATGAAACTGATGTAATAACACAACACAGTCTCCTTATTATGTAAATCATGAGGCAGAAGGCTGAGGACGTTATTTAAAGCAAACTGAGGAAAGCTGAAGATTTGCTCGAGTAATTTCCCGTTTTTACCCCATATGAGATCTTGCAGATGGCAGGAAGGAATAGAAAAAGCAGCAGCCTCATGACTTCCAAACGTGAGACAGATCTCGTCTCACAATGAGGTTTTACACCACTGGAAAACCTGGAGTTTTCCACAACAGAAGCATTTGGACATGTTGTAAGAAAATCAACCCAGACTTTATCTACACATCCTGTGTATAGAAAATAAAGGAATAATGTAGGTTGTCACTTGTGATGGGATTTTTGGAGGCATGAATTTGTCTTAAAGACGTACTCTGGTTTTGAGCGCAGGAAATCTCTCTAGCTTGCAAATAGAAATCTTCTTTTTACACTAACTGAATGGATGCAGTGAAAAAGTGGGAAAGAACCAACGAGAACATTTTCTGTAATTTTTGGCTAATCATGCAGTATTCATCTTTACTTCATATAAGGTTCATGGTCAAATTTTTTGCTTATTTTATTCAAGTTATTTGGAAGCATGATGTATTTTGGATAATTTTTCTTCAGTGATTTGTTTTTTCCGTGACATTCAAAATGTATCATCTATAGATGAATGTAAAGCTTTATGGGTTGCTGCTTGTGGATGAGGAAAAATGAACATTGGTGCCTTTTCCTTTCACCCTTAGCAAAGCCAGGCCAGTGCCCTGTCACAAAAAAATAGCTTTACTTTTCTGGCACAACAGGATAAAGCAGATCTCTGCAAGAGACAACATTTTTGAGGGCATGACTCAGACACAAAGCTCTCTGGGGAGTGCACACCACGGCAGGGCTCCCCACCCTCTGCTCAGCTGTCAAGGTCCACCCTCTTACAATTCATTTTCTGCAGAAGGAAGAGATGCAGGAGGTCTTAGTGCATCACTGCTTGGTGCACTGCTGAAGGAGCTCAAATACTTCAGGCCTGAGTGCATGTAAAGATTTACATAAGTGAGAACAAAGAGGAGCTGCCTCAAGACTTTGAGGTTTGTTGTAGACAACTCATTGTAGTGCTGTCCTACACTCACTGCTCTGCTGAATGTGCAGGGGATGCTCTGTGGCTCGTTGTTTCTGGCTTAGGTATTGGTCAAGGCATCGACAGCCTTCACCAGCTTCAAACCAATGTGACTTTTCTCATGGAAGAATAAAATTTTGCACCTTTAAAATCTGCTTCCCCCCTCCCATCCCCCCTCCCATTTCTGATTTATTTTCATTCTTTTTAATTTTCTTTCTCCTAATTAGCACTGTGAATCCCCTCTTTGGGGACCTGGAACTTCCAATGGGTGAAGGAAAACTGTTTAGGTGAAAGAAAGCTGTGGGGACAAATCAAGATCCGCAACTATAAGTAATAAAACGTAGGTAGAGAAGGAGGAATTTTCATTCTTCACTTAAAAAGCCTAGGATTTAATTTAGCTTCTCAAAACCAGCAAATGATCACATATTCTCACTTTCACTGCCCTGGCCCTAGTGATCTGCTTAGGGCTCGATCTGCTTACCCATATAAATTCATATAAATACCCATACAGAGTACAAAGGCTCAAATATTACTGTGGTTGAAGGCTATGAGATGTTTGTGTGTCTTGCACCTTCTAATCCTACAACTTTCATGAATTCCAAGACCACATGAACATTTTCTTCCTGCCTGTGTGAAGATTCACTTGCACAAACCTTATTGCTGTTAAGAGTGTTTTAATCTTTTCACTTCCTGTGAGCCAGATCTACTGGGACAGTGCTTCCTCTAATGTGGATCTTTATTCTTGAATGTTTGTGTGGATTGCAATTGTTCTGCTGGAGACAGAAAAGTCCTTCTTCCCATGGGTGCAAAATCCTTTCTCTGCACTGATGAGATCTGGGTTCGAGCAAGAACTTATTATTTCTGAAATATGGAATGCATTTGCTCTTGGAACACATGTCCTTTTTATGCCCCCTGGTTCACGAGCTGGTTGCAAAGCTACAAATTTGCTATAAAATTCCTTTTAAGGTGCAGCGCTGCTAGAAATTTGTAGAATAATAGAGAGCCTTTCATCCTTTGTATTTAAACATGCAATTTGCTTTAACGGGATCTGATCAGCCATTAAAACCCACTCTGTGTTTTATGTGTCTAACAAAAAACACACTTGCCCAAGTAAAATAGACTGCATGCAAGGCCACAATATAACTATTTATGTTTAAGGTGTAACGAGGTCCTGCAGAACTCCTTTTGTCCCGAGGGGTTTCACTGCTCTGTCCCAACACCACCAGTGGAAGGTGAGGGAAGCCCTGTGGAAGGAAAGCTGCAGCACAGCACCGTGCAGGTGTAAAGTGGGGTTTTGGTGGTGTTTTGGGTTGGCAATCCCAAAGAGGGGGTTCGACTCTTGCGACGGGGATGCTCCGTCACCTTTGTGTGGAATCTGTAATGTTGGATGTCTCTGCTGTGGCACTGGGAAGGAAGAAATTCTCAGGGTTCAAGGCTTAGCTGAAAGACTCGCAATAAATTCGAAGGTTGACTGTTTCCTTTTAAAGCTGACTGATTTGCCACAGAATTGCCTTTTTTTTCAATGAAAAAAAATGCAATTTCTCATATAGTCCTGTTTGTTTAGCTTAGGCATGGAAAGTGTTGCTTTGTTGAAGGCATCAAGCAGGCATCAAGCAACGAGGGATAGTATCCTGGCTTGTAGTCCAAAGGCCTTTCCACAGGTAGCACTTCGCTCAAAATCCCATCCTATTCGCTTTTCTCAAGATAATGGGATTTTTTCCTTCTGGCTCCGTGTTCAGCTTTTTTTTGTCCTTAATGCCCAATTGTTTTCTCTTGCTTTTTTTTCCCCAAACCAACAAAAAGTCAACAGCTACTAAATCTACGGAACTATCAGTCTGTAGGTACGCATTGGCGCTCCCCTGGTTTCAGCTGTCAGATCCTGGGAAGTCATTTACAGGAGGACCTCATGGACATGTGCATTAGTGGAAAACCAAGAAATTAATTGCAAGAGATACTTCAAAGATGTTTTCAGACTTTGAAACTAAGAACTGATGACTCCTTCGATATCAATATTTCTCCACGAATTTTGATTCCCTTGCTGCCATGAACATTCTAAAATGAAGGCGTCAAAATAGATTTTTATTTTGGAAATACAGAGATCAAAACCCCACAATTTTTAGTTTGAAGATTCTTCTGTGCATTGCATTTGTCACGTCAGAGCTGAAGGTGAAAATTTAAACAACTTACCAAAACCGGGAGCTACATTTTGGTAACATTTTCATCCTTTTAAGTAGTTAATGGGTTTTTTTGCTGTATTCTTTCAAGGAAAAGAAGGGTTTGATTATTTTTTGTATTTGAAATATCTTGTGATCATGAGCACCCCAACCTTTCCTGTCAGTTCAGCCAGGACTGCAACTTACTTAGTCACCACAATTTTTAACATAATAGTAAAAACCCCCAAACTCTTGGTTTTTTACACGTATATATCTTTAATGCTAAGGATTACATCTGTGTAACGAGTTTTAAGAGACTATTTTACCGTGGTTGTCATGAGAACTAGCACATACCAGATTTGTCTTCTTGTTCTTTTTCAAAGCCCAAATCTTTTGGCTGACCAAATAATCCCAAGACCTCTAAAATATTCTGTCATCTTTCTAATTGGATACATTGATGTCTGCTGGAAAACAGATGTGATCAACTGCAGTCATCTGTGAGCTGAAAGAAAATACAGCATGTTTTTTTCAGGAAAACTTTATCAGTAACTCTACCTCCTTCCAAGGCATAGATGTAATCCATAAATAAAAGAGTTGCCATTTGATGAGCAGGAGGAAATTCTATCTTAGTCAATGACAGGGAAAGTGAAATGTGGTCACCCAGAGTTCCTGCAATTCAAAGCCAACTCATGCCCACTTTAATTATTATGATGTATGTTCCTGTTCAACTTTAATAGCCCTGCTTGTACGAGCAAAGGATCTCAATTGCCAGGGTCACATTTGGTTCACTTTTTTCCTCTCTGGTTTGGAGTTAGAAAACCTGCAGGAAGGACAAGGATCCTTTGAGAGAGCCATCTGTTCTCCGGCCTCTGCCTCCCCCAGGAAAGATTAGCAAAGCCAGGGTGGTCAGTTTGGGTAGACCCCTGGATCGGAGTGGAAGTGGGACCAGACTGGCCTCGTTTTGTCCTGAGAAGCTGTGGGATTCAAAGCCAAAGCACAAGGGTGTTTTTGGAGAGGTCTGGGTTAGTGGTGGTTGGGATGTGTAGGTCGGGATGGCGGAATCCATCCCAGGAAACCAGTGACTCCAGACAGATCAGCCAAGGAGGTGATTGCAATAATTGTTACATTTTCGTGGGTTTAAGTACTTGCAATTTTAGCTTTAATTTTGCCACAGGTTTTTCAATCTCATTGGAACGTTAGAAAGCAAAAGTTTCACAGGTGGAGTTGGGAACGGGGGTCCACAAAGTAAATTAAACTTGTTTGTAGGATTGGAGAGGATGGAGATGACAGGTACTAATTGCTGTCGTTACTGGAGGATTTGGTACTGCCGAGAAGTTTAAAGAGTTTTGATTTTGTCTAAGCTCTCCAGACTCCAGATGGGTTGACATAGTCTGAGGCTTTGGCAATCCATGGTGCAGCTGTACTTGGGCATCACCTCTACTTTGGTGAAGTTATCCACACAAGAGCTGCCTTCCGTGTTGGATTCTCTTTGGAAAACGCTGTGTTCCAATCAACCACTCTTTATCTTTGGGCAGGGTTTTTTCTGTCTAAAAGCCCAAGGCAGGGAGAGGGAGGCCGTGCTGGTGCCTCTTGTGGAACTCCTCCCGAGAATGCTGATAGTGGGAATCACCAGGCTGCCTCTGTTCCCAGCCCCTTAACAGGATTGGCTCAGCTTGGAAACTCAGACATCCATAAAACCATTAAGGTGGGTAACGTCTTCAGGCATTATTTACCTGTGAGGGCTGAGGCATGTCTTGCTTCTCTGTGAAAATGTGAGTCCTGATGCCAGCGTGTGGCTTTGGGAGCTGTGGTTGTAGCCAAGGACCTATAAAACATGAGCTTTTATCTTGCTGCTTTCTAGCACAGAGGTCTTGCAGACATCCAGCATACATAGGTGGCATGTTTCATTACAGATTTATAATTGATTTTATTCACAGGAATGGTGCCAATCATCAAACTGACATCAAAGGCCAGTAAGAATTTGATCTCAGGCTGCCACCGTTAGTCACCTCAAACCTCACCCAGAATAAATTAAAAATTATAACAATAAATGGCTGAAATAATTTTTTATCTTTTCAGAGGACGCAGGCTCCCGGTTTCCATGAAAACTGCTCTGCAGCCGGCTGCTTCTGCAGCTGACATGTGCTTATTGAGCCAAATCCATATCTCAGGCAGACCAGAGGGAATGTGTCTATTCTGGTTCCTGAGAAACAAAGCAGACAAGGGCTATTTCTAGTGGCCTTTCAGGTCCAGTGTGGGTGGCTGAGAACTTTGATTCAAAGTCCTCCCTTTCAAACTGAACCCAGTGATAGGAATTTTGAACAGGGCTCGCAGACTTAAACCCAGTAAAGGACAAATTTGAGACAGCTTGTGATGAAACAAGCAACTCTGCTTCTCGGAATATTATCTGCAAGAAATGGGAGAAGCAGTAAATAAGAAACAAACTCAGAAGAATGAATTTAAATATTAGAGGACACCAAAATCTAGGGAAAATGTCTTGGCTCGTTTTCTTCAAAACATTGTGATAGACTTCTGATAAACTAGGAAACACAAAAAAAGCTGTCAGCTTGGGCCAACAAACAAAAAAAAATGCTGACAAGATGTGTGGAACACTCTTTTTTTTTTTTTCTAATTGTTCTTTACAAAGTTATACAATAAAATCCAGCCAGTGTATGTGACTATGATTTGGGGGAGGAGGGAACGAAGGGAAGAAGATTAAAGACTTTCAAACCAGTATGTTTAATGGTAGCTCTCTAAATCTGTATTTCTCATACAAATAATTTTGAGAGATGCTTATGCATCTCAGAACTGCCCCCACAAAGCCTTTAAGGTTGAATTGTCCTTTGGAGATGGTGTGATACGGTGTTCTTCATTCAGTGAAGGAAGCACCTATGAACCATTTCTTTTTTGATTCGCTTTATTTCTGAATCCTCACTTACCCTAAATGAGATCTGAAATTTGGACATGAGGGGGTGAAGGAGCAGAGGCTACATTGTATTTCTCAAAGGCAGTCTGGTGATAAACAGTAATATGTATTTGTAATGCTAAAGTGGTAATGTGCTACAGCTTTAAAGCATTTTAAAAATATGTACAGGCTGCAAAGGAAGGGGTATTTCATTTTTTGTCAAAGAGTAGCCACTCATAAATTGCTGAACAATGGGAACTGCACGCACTGGTAGCGCCTGGACTTAGGGTGAACCATAGCATTCCACAAACTTGTAGAGCTCGGCATAAAGTGCTACTATTGGGAGGCTGCATGGCCGGGTATCTGCTCCCTTAAACCCCAGGGTAGAGGAGAAATTTTCATGGAGCTTATAGTGATTTATAATGGGAAGCATAGGCTTTTTCATAGACATTGTTCTCAGTGACAGTGTAAAGAAAGAGAGCAGTAAATCTCTTCTCATCATAACTAATGATTAAGTCAGCAGCTTTTTTGGCGAATACAGAATACCCTTCTACAAAAACAAAGTATTCTATTGTGATGTATTACATTTTAAAAAAACCCATAAGTATCCCATAAGGCTGTTGCAATATTTTTAACTAGATCTTCCCTCTTTGTCACCATATTGAAATAAATGGAATGTGTCAGACTGAGTAATGCTCTTTCAATAAGTTTTTAGGAGCCCACTTAGAAGTTTGGCAAAATATAAAGAAACGAGGAAAACTTTCTCAGGATCCTCTATGGCCTGAATGAAAGATCGGTCCATTAAGGAGAAAAGCTTATGCTGATGCTGACACTAATAAATGGGACAGGGAAGAATATTTCGTCTTAGTTTGGGCTACCTTGCCCCAAGTTTGCTGCCTCAAGTTGCCCTGTTAAATAAATCAGCCAGCTGAAGATGATTCATTGCATTGCAAAGTTCCCATCAATATAATGGGGAAATCAGTTTTGTGTGAATGTTCAAATGTGAACCAGCCCTCAACTATTAGGAGTCAAAGGGTCAGCAGTTGCTGAAAAATTAACTCCCCTGCATCCGCTGTTCGGACCTGGATTTGAACTGTGCCATGCCTCTGCCTTCAGAGGGCATTCCTGTTGTTCAGCCTGGATGCTGAACTGGCTTGAGCATCGTATTTTACTTGGAAGAAAATACCATCATTGCAAGGTTGTTCCTTCTCCAGTTCTTTCATGTCACATGTGATCTCAGCCCCCATGAAGTCAGTGACAACACTCCCACAGCCATCTCCAGTTCCAGGCTTTTTTACTCTCTATTGTGACCCTTGAGGCAAATTTTTGCAAGGTGGACCTTCACAGTTAGATCTAGCTTGGATTTTAAGTCTCTCTTGTAGGGAATATAAATACATTGTCTTTTATAAATATGTTCCCGGAGTGATTTTCTGCATCAAAACACTTTAAAAAAAACCCCAAAACCTCCTCAGTGCTGCTCAGATGGAAAAATTTGCAGTAGTATGGCAATGAGAAGGAAATGTGTTTAATCATTATCCTTCAGATAAAGGTCAGACTTTAGGGGTCCATTGACCTCCATGTTGCAAGTGCCGTATTTTAATATCCTCTGTCTTCCATTCTTCAGGAAAAAAGAGGAATTAATGAGAATCCATTTCCAAGAGATTCTTCTTTTGTGACACAGAACCTTCAGTGTGTTCTTATATTACTTTGTTTAAACATTTCTGAAATGTTTGGAAATCTTGCCTAGTAAGTCCTTTCTTGCATCTTTGTACTCCAGCCTTTCCTGAGTGTCGCATCTGGAATCTTAGCCACGATTCACAAAAGTTATGGTTGGGTAAAGTGGGCCCTCCTCAGACTTGAGAACCCTTCAGTTTTCCATTCTCCCTCCCTCCCCTTTGCCTCACAAAGGTCCTAATCAAGACTGGGATAGAAGGAAATCCCATTAGAGCCTAATAATGCTGCTTCTTTCCAGAGGGAGTCACTAGAAAGTAATTTATTTCTTCTTCAGCGTGCAACTGGAGGTACTAATTTGTCACAGGCCTGTGCACGCTGGTGCCACGGCCTTCGTTATCCCAGGGACAGGGGGCTGAGGTGGTGACCCAAAAAGCCTATTCTTCTGCCAGCCTAGCCCTGTTTGTTCCTTCCCAACTCAGACATCACATCCCAAGTCCCCAGGACATGTAAGGCTCTGCTTGTGGCTGGAATTTGTACAGTGTAAGGTACCAAAAGGCACAATTCTGCTGCCTGCCCGTATTAGCGTCAGCGAGGGGCTGCGGTGAGAGCCCCGCTATCAGCTGCATTCCCTGGGCTCCTGAGCCGTGGGCAGCTCTAATTTTCAGACATGCTTTCCTTCCCCCCGCCCCGCTTTCCCCTATTGTTGTGTCTTTCCCATCAGGGGAATTCACCCTCGAGTTCAGATCACACACACTTCGGAGGGATGCGGCGGAGAATCGGCCCTTTGTGAGTGTGTGAAGGATGCTTTCCTTGACCTGTCAGGGAACATATTTTACTTGATGAGAAAGAATGCTGGGCCAAATTCCTCCCTACTGTAAGCAGGCTTCTGGAAGTGGCTGTCCATCAGGCATGAGCGTGGCCTACTTTGGCTGGTGGACGGTCTCCTCAGCAGATGACACTGTTTAAAATGTATTATTGGCTGCTTTTACTGCTCTCTTAACTGATGGTGAGTGTTTATCCCAAACAATGCAAATAGGAAGTCATTTGTTTGTGAGGGCCTAATCCTGAAGCCCTTATTTGGTGTTTACTGAAGTTAAATTCAGCCTTTACTCAGACAAACTCCAGTTGAATTCACATGGAGTTTGCCACAGCGAGGACAAGCAGAGGGCTGTGGGAGTGCACTGCTTGTTTTTGGCCCCAGCACAAAGATACTTTGGGTTCAAACACACACTGAGGGGACTAGAGGCACACACAATGACCGTCTATATGCACGCAGCACTATACGTGTGCACATGAACACAATTGCACACTAATCTAATCAATACATTCATTTCTTATTAGAACATAATTACACATCCCAGGAGGCTGGAACAGAAAAGTCCCATTAACCCCTCATGCCCTTTTCGGCTTTCCTCTGCCTTTCCATCTAACAGACCTCTGTGTCACTCCACTCATTAGCAGTTACTGTCTATGACATTGTTACATAAATAAGGATGTCGACCTGTCAGAATGGGTCACCCAATTCAAGGGTGATGATAAATATCTGTCCCTCTGAATTAGGCTAAAGACACCAGAGTACAGGACAGCTACTGTTGATTATTGGATAGTTAATGTATAGAGGACAAAAGGTGCTGAGGCCTGGTCACTTTTTGGATCATTAATATGGATTTAGGCCTATTGTTAATAAAAAAAAAAAAAAAAGCACACGCACACGCAAAACTAGGTTAGCAAGAACACGCATAACTTTCAGTTTGGGATAGAATGTATGGATGGCGGGGGCATTCATGGTGCTGAAGGTGTGGGTGGCTTTTACATCAAATTCATGGTGCTTTTGGATAAACAGTCAAAATATTTTGGGGCTGGGCTGAAAATGGTTTATGCCCCACCCCACTTACAAATGCAGGGGAAGTAAAAGGCACATGGATGCCTTTAAATCAGCAGAAATAACTCCAGGAAGGGGAATATGCAGTAAAACATATTCTGTTCCAAGGCAGCTAGAGAGTGCTGAAGCAAATCTCATGGTTTGCACTGAAAATCACTTATTGCCAAGATTCTTTTCTCAAAGCCTGCTCTATTTTCCAAACACCTTTTTCTACCTGAATAATGAAGGGGCTGGAGAGTATCTATAACCCCAATTCATTCATTCAGTGATCGCTATCTTTTGGCATTAGTGACAGGTTATTCCTTGCAGGGAACACTGAAGTGTGATGCAACACACTGCTTTGATTTTAATGGCAGATAATGTAAAAACATCAAGGCAGTTTGTAGACAGAGGCTCTTGCCATTCCAAATAAGAATTAATTAAGACCCTTTTCAAAAAGACTCAATGCTGTAGCTCACATGAATGAATTAAGACTCTTTCCAGAAGACTCAATGCTGTAGCTCACTAAAAATGTTAAGCGCTGGGCGCAACATCCCTTAGGATGTGTTTATCTGAAAGTCTAATCTCAGCACCCACAACTTTCCCTGAATTCCATGTCCCACAGGATCAGACGGTCGTATCACTGTCTAGAATTTATTACAATGACTTGCTCTGAGTGGCAGATCCAGTCTGGTAGGGAGCCAAGTGTCCTGTAAAGAAGTTGGGGTAAGTACAGCATGTCTTGGCAGAGTCAGGCCCCCCAGTTTTACTCCACTTGCCCCAACCTCCGTGCAGTGTTACATCCTTTACGTCCTGCCTACTGAACTGCAAGAGAGTGCCTACAGCATTAGATATTGGGAGGAAATCCTCCCTTGGGAGAGTGGTGAGGCCCTGGCACAGGTTGCCCAGAGAAGCTGTGGCTGCCCCATCCCTGGAAGTGTTCAAGACCAGGTTGGACAGGGCTTGGAGCAAGCTGGGATAGTGGAAGGTATCCCTGCCCATGGTGGGAGGATTGGAATTAGATGATCTTTAAGGTCCCTTCCAACCCAAACCATTTTTGGATTCTGTGATTCTTCTAGAGCAAAGCTCTGACAGACGATGCTACAGCCTGTGCACCAACTCAGTAGCTCAAGGTAGCTGTAATTAGCTTGGTTTCCCCATTCCTCAATTCCTCCACCCTCAGGGAACAACTGTTTCAAGAAGTATTCCCATTTCCCCAGCACAGTGATGTATGGAAAAGCTTGGCTAAGTATTCTAGTCTGAAAATGCAGTCTCACTTGGGTGTCAGACCTTCTGAGCACAGGAGGACCAACAAGTCAACTCAAGTCTGCTGATTTGAGTAGAGACAGTGAGTTCTGGCTTGCTGGAGAACATTCCCATCTTTATCCAGGTTAAGCCATGCAGAGCTGGAAAAAGACAATGCAGGTTGATCAGAAACAGGAATTCCTACAGCTCCTGAATTTTGCTTGCTAGAGCAAGACTCTGGGAGCCCTTTGGGAAAGTGTGTTCAGTGTTGGGCCACAGGGAAATCTGGGCAGATGTAGGTGCACTTTGGGCTCTGTTGGGTCTTCCTTTCCATTTGACAAATAACTGGCTCATTAAGAAGGAATCAAGGAGAGAAGGAACAGGAAGAAATAAGCTATTGGGTAAAGCTTCTGTGTGTATCTTCAGGTTCAAACTCTGGAGTGTGGACCTGTAGCAAACCCATCCCAGATGCCTTTGGATTTCAGTGGCAGAGGAAATGTAAGTTTTCAGACCCTCCCTGGAAAAATACCATATAATCAGAGGATCATTAAGGTTGGAAAATACCTCTAAGGTCATTAAGTTCAACCATTAACAATGGTCAAATGCATTCTGCAGTGTCTTCTGCAAATGTGACAAGAGTTTTGTAAGAAATATAATTAATACTCTCATGCCATGGGTGTTTTATTTCCCCATTCAAGCTGCAGTCCCACATACCTTTTTTTTTTTTTTAAACTGCACTAGATTCTACTATTTTGTGATCGTTATTGGTAAGATTCATGCTACTCCATAAAATAAAATTTTAGAATTAGTTTTCCAGAACAGGTTTGTCTGTAAAATAATCTGCAGATGTGTTTCTGCTGGAATATACATTTTCTCTCCAGATTTAAGTTGGGGGGAAAAAAAAGTCAACATTTTCATATCATTATAACAACTAAAATTTGAAGATGTTTGAATCTGAGATTTCCTCAATATATATTTTAATGTGTGTTGAAGATGATGTTACAGGAAAGACCAGGTTCTTGCATGGCTTGGAAGTGCAGGGTGCAGTAAAGGTGCTTGCTGATACCTCTATTTCTTAAAACACTGACACTTGTCAGTGTTCTGACTGATACCAGCCATCCTCAGGTATCAACACCTATTCCATTGAAATGACAGATTTGATAGTCCGTGGGAAACACGTAAAAACCATAATTCAGAAAAAACGCACTAGATTACATTATTTCTTTGTATTTGGTTATTTCATAAATATTTTACAGGGCTGGCATAGCTCTAGTAGCTTGATGGGGGAGAACCACGTCAAAATATAAGAATGAAAATATATTTCTTTCCTTTTTAGGGTTGATTGTAAAAACCCTTGTGCATACGCACATGCTACATTTATAAAAATAATCCCTAACACCCACTAAAAAAGTCTAATCATAATATCTCAAATATGTGGCCAATATAGATGGGATTATTTTGCAGCAGTGGGTTAAGCATATTGCTGGCACGGAACTCTGGGACATGATGGTATAAATTCACAGAAATAGTGCTTGCTAATGCAGTAAATGACGACAGCTGCTGTAACTGCTGGACTCAAAGGGAGCTCTATCCAAGAATAATGAATATTTCCCGTTGCATTTCAGAAGTGCATGCTTTGCACATGTGAGGGTGGGTCATAACTCACTCAGCCCAGCGCAGCCCTCCATTTACTGCATGGTTACGCTGAGGGGAATTAATTAGAGGTCCCAAGCTAACTGTGCACATACTTGGCATGAGAATTCCAGTGAGGCACCCGAGGGATCCAATCCCTTGGCACAGCCATGGGCCAGGTACCCCTGGCTCACCCCAGGTGATGGCACTGCTGCCATAACCTGCCCGGGCGAGAAATTCATACTTCTACTGCAGCCCATGAACAACCCACCCATCTGTGCCCGTGTGTTTTGTGCTGTGACTACCTTTCCAACAGGAACTGGACTGAGATCACTGGCTTATTCCAGTCTAGCCGCTGAAAGGCTGCCTGTTTATTAAAACCATACTCCCTGTGAAATGCATCTTTGTCTATGAAACGGCATGGCCATTACATAATAAGTTGGTGATTTATGGTTGTCAGATAGTGTGTTTGCAGCAGGCAAAGCGGTAGAGCTTGAGGGATCAGGATTTGTTAGCCCAGGGCTGTCCATCTCCAGGTGCTTTCATGCTTGTTTGCTTCACTGAAACACAATAATTGATGGGACTTAGCTTCTTCAAGCGTGAACAGCGCGGTTTCTGCCATTGGGTGAGGCAAACCCAAACCAGCAGCGATACTGTAAAATGTATCAGAGGCATCTGGAGCACCTGGACACCTGTCAGAGTGACCTGAGAATCTACCTGGGCTATGTCCAGAGCTCAGGAATTGGTAGCAGTCTCGCTGTGGCAGGATGGAGCACCATGAACATACATTTACCCCGCTGAGAAGTGCTTGGAGCTGTGGTTCCACAAACATTTTCCTCTGTGGCACTTTTGGCTCCAGCAAGTCATGCTGCCACCAGCCAGGGCTGTTTGTGGCAGTCCCTACACTGCCCTCTTTGTTCTGCATGGGCACGGAGAGGTGGCAGGAGCATGGGAGCAGCAGGGGAGAGCCAGAGTGGACATGGCCTGCTGATGCTGACTCCACGTCCCGGAGAAATGTGTGTGTAACCACAACCCAAAGGCCAGGATGAATAAGCCTATGTGAAAGTCTGTGACTAAATCCTTCTGGAAAACAGGCTCCAGGCTCTTTCAAAAGTGTTGCCCGCTGCTAGCAGGGACTGGATATCTCAAAGGAAGGCAAAGGGCTGTTTAATCTATTCCTTTAAGTGCCTATCACCATCTATCAAAGAAATCACTGGCACGGCTGCCGTTAACTGGAAGATGTGAGCTTTCTCAGCAAGCAAATGATGGCCATAAAGATTACACTGCCCTCTCTAAAGTGGTTCCTGGTGTTAATCTAATCAGTGCCAAGTACAGGAGCTGCTGATCTGTGCCAAGAACATTTCTCTCTCCCCTATTACCTGGGTTAAGCCTATTCCCTGAGTGTTAAAGTAACATTTCGTAAGTATTGAAGCTGAAACAAAAGATGAAGAAGCAAGTGTGTTACAGGGCAATAGGAGAGAGGGCTGCTGTGTCCATTGTATCAGCTGATCTGAAAATTTGGATGGCGAAACATTCCTTGTTCCTTTGACTGTGTGTTGTCAAAGGGGTGTGTGCCATGCATGGGAGGAGCAAAGGAAGCCGAATTGCTGTGAGTGATTTATGCACCGTGGATTACTCAACAGCCCCATGCCAGTGAAGTTAAAAATATTTATATATAATGGCATGCATGTCACCAGTGTGGTACAGCTGGTGTCACTCGGGTGTGATGCAATAAATTGCCTAAATGGCTCCATGAACTATTAGAGGGTGAGTGTGCCAAGCTCCCTCTGCCCCAGCTCCACGAGTTACACCTTGGAAATGCTCATTTGCGAGTTTGGCCCTAAGTGGCACGTGCAAAAACCTCCACTCTTGCACTAAATCCTACCAGTTAAGGTACAGAAATGAGGTACAGAAGGAAGCAGAGCTCCAGAGGCAGGTGACAAGAGGCTGATGCTTGTGAGCCTTTTTGCACCCCAAATCTGCCGTTCGTCACAGTCCCTGTGACAATTTGTCTGCCTGGCTGACCTAACCCCAGGGCCACACCAGCAGGTGTGCCTGGGATAGGGTGTGGTGGTGCTTATCCTGAACAGGGCCAGCCAGGAACATCAGTCAGGAGATACATCCCAAGTTTTTAGCAAACAAACCCCTCACTGTTGACAGAGAGATGCTGGAGCCTTTGTAAAGCCTAGAGCCAAGCGTGCCCCACGCTGTGATCTCGTCAGATGTCATGTGCTAACTCAGGGCTTCAAGGGAGGCCTTTTGCAGTGGGGATGGGAGGCACTGGTGGTGAGGAAGTGGCGTCTTTTCTTCCGAATGTGCCTTGAAATATGCCTTAAACTCTCTGCCGTGTCCATTGCAGGTGCCTACCCCAGTAACAAACTTGCTCTTAACTTCTCCTGTTCATGTGGCACTTTGTCAATCATTTTTGCAAAAGTGCACGTGATATTGTAATTAATGACTGCACTTCTGCAGGGTGGATCTCAGCTCTAACTGTCCAGGACAGGTGTGCAGGCAGGAAACACAGGGACGTGGTGTTCCCCAGCATCAGGCAGTCCCCATTTTTGGCTGGGGTTGTGGGAAGTGTGGCCACGAGAAGAAAGCAGGGGCAACAGGCATGTCCTGAAGCCGTGGTGGAGCCAGGGTGAAGGCAGAATGACTGATGCTCGCTGTAGGAAATGTGTGTGACAGAATCAAGGCAGGTCAGCAGTTAGAAAATAAGCAAATACGTGATCTGAGAAAAATACCATTTTCCAGGCTGCAGAGCCAAGTTCTTTCAGGCACTGGTTCCATTTACATCCACGAGAGGAGAAAAATATCTGCCCACACTGAAATACGGGATTTCCACTGCTGAATCACAGTTCTGTGCCCTCAAACATGTGGCCCATGTCCCCCTGACCCCACCAGGAACAGTTCCACAGCTTCTGTCATAGCTGGCTTGCCACGCTGGGCTGGCAGGATTTCCAGATTTGGGATAGCCAGTTTCTGCTCCGTGACCCCACCTTTTCTGCAGCCCTTTTGGTATGTGCAGAAGGACATCCTTTCCCAGCACTCATTCACAGCGCTGGAACTCCCAGTAACTCACCACGGAGCAGATCAGCCCCACAGACTGGGGTTTGTCTGTGTTAACCTCCGTGGATCCAGCACACACCTTTTGCCAGCAGGTGGGATGGACAGAGCTGCTGGGTGTGCACATTCATGGCTGTATCCTACTGTAGGAACTCAGCTAAAAAGCAGCATTTGAGATTTGTCTCAACCGCCAGTGACACCTTTAACTCAGCTCTCGCAATAAAGGGAGGCACAGCTCCATCCATCAGCATCCTTCTGGATTGCCCTAGAAATTTTTGAAGCATTTTTTAAATAAGTGAAGAATCCTACCCAGTTATTCAAAAAACAGCATCATTAATTCAAACTTTATTGATTTTTTGCTGTGTTTTAATTTTGGTACACTTCCAAAAGGTGTAGAACCAGATATAGAGACATGCACAGATTTATGTATGTGTAAATACAGATATATATCTATATATAGAGAGAGATAAATAGATATATAGAGAGATATATACACACACAAGGGATCGGGAGAAACTGGTGCTCTACTGGATTTCGGAGTCCTGACACTGAATTTACTCTGTTTGTGCTGAGATCAGATCTGGCAAGGACCATGCTTTGCCCTCAGCACTCAGTTCAAGGTCCCTCTGAAGTCCCAAAGATGTGAGTTGGCTTTCTTTCCCATTATTCCTCATTTTCACATGCTTGTTCACATCCAGGTTCTGGAAGAAGCTTCCAGAGGAAGTGCCAGAATCTTATTAGGGAGAGATTGTTGTGCTTTTGCTCCCCGAGGAGGCCTGGTGAGATATGAAATCAGCATCAGGCTGCTGCAGGAGGCTCAGAGGTGAGGGAAGCAGACAAGATGGGAAAGTTCATGGGAAGAAGGAAAAGTGCAAAGGAGGTACAGTGCACAGGGATGTAAAGAGAAAGGAAATGACAGATGAGCAGAGTGGGTCTTCTCTGGTTTGCAGTGTTAATGATATCCCTGTCTGCATTTGTCACGTCATTTAACAGTGACCTGGAAATGATTATTTTTATTGCATTTATGCTTTTCATCACTTCTTGATGATTTACAATGGAAGCTTAAAAGAGATCACAGCTTGATTTTTTTTTTTTTTAAATACTTGTTGTTGCTGTTCTGTATCTCAAGCTTTCTGTGTACACAAAATTTTTGCCAGCACAGCTAAATTAGCTCAGAAGGATCCTGATATGTTACTGTACAATCCTTCTCCTGCAGAAACCCAAACCCTCATCAGCATCTGCTTTGGTCAGTGCAGTCATTTTCAATAGCTCTGCTTTCTGTCCATAAGAAATGCTCAAACTGTCCAAACTTTTGCTGGCAGACAGGCTTTTGAAATGTCAGGAAGGGAGAGATGAGGGAAGTGGAGAGTGGAATTTTACAGGCAATAGTTACCTGCGCTAAATGAGAAATGGGGCAGAGGATTTTATTTCCCTGCCTCAATTCCTTTTGCAGTTCACCTCTAAAGGAAAAATTATTATTTTTTAATGCACATGTACTAATGTGCTCATGGTCAGTTGTGATTGTTGTCTAATTAGCAGGATATTCATTATATTTAAGCATGATGAGCTCACAGAAACAGCTGGGAAAATATGATAATCATTCATATTATTATATTCATATATATAGTCATATTATTATATTCATGTTATAATATATATTCATCTATTCATATTATAATATATTGATATTATTATTATTATTATATATATTCATATTATTATGCAGAGGTGAGGAAACAAGCATATATGTCCATGTGTTTATGGGCACGTGTGTATTAAACTCCACACAGCAGATTATATCTGGGAGAGGGCCCTCCCAAGGACGTGGATGACATACAAGCATGATGGATTTAAAATACTGGAGTAAGAGGTGAACACAAATCCAGAGATCAAACAGAAGAGAAGACAGGGAACAAGCTGAGAGGAAGTTCTAGGTTAGTGGCGAGGTGAAAAATAAATATTCCATTTGTATATGTTTAATTCTGGATGCGAGGAAGAGGAAACTTGGAGCAATACATATGAGGGAAAAGCTTAAAATTGCAGAAGAACATGGGAGACATAAGGTGAGAGGGCAGACCTGTACCCACCAGGCTCATTTTTTAATATATTAAGAAGAACACCTGAATGATACTGATCTTCTTCACCAGTTTAAGATGCAGTAAGATAAAAAGGATAAAACTGGCCTTATTTCAGAAAGAAAACCCCCATATCTTATAATTATCCTTAGTAGGGATCACTCAGTGTTTTCCTTTCCAAGAGTAATTTTATTAAAGTTCTAACAGGAGCTTTTGAGGCACAAACTACTGCAATCAGAGTTAAGATCAAAACATCCCTATGTCTGTACCCAGGAATTTTAAAGGATCTCAGAGGTTTTCTGGGGTGCCAGTAGATACCAACCGGATATGAGCTTCCAGAAACACTAAGGGACCAGTGCCATCCATGACTGTGTGAAAAGGAAGCTGCCAAATAGGGATGTTTAAGGCAGGTGACTTCTGCATTTCCCCAGAATAACACAGTGGAGATAAAGGTGGGTGCTGTTTTGCTGAAAATTTTGAAATCAGAGAGTAGAAACTCTGATATAAAATCAGTTTAGGAAATGCTATGGAATACAGTAAATTGGAAATAGAACTATGGGACACATGCACACACACTTAGGCCTAACTTTCTTTTCTCAAAATCCTGCTGTGTGAAGTGGTTTCATACTCAATATATTGAACTTCTTATGTCTTGTATTTTTAAAAATGGACATTAAACACGTATTTCCTTATGGCTTGTGTTGCAAGGCCAAGCTCTCCAGCAGCACAGCTCCAGGGCTGTGACTTGTGTGTCCTCTGTAAATTTTGTCTTGCATGAGCCACATGCAGCCTCCCAAATCTATAAAAAATGAAACATATCATCTTTGATCTAAACCAGTACAAGCTCACTAAGGGGAAACCATGTGGTTATCTGTGGGTCAAAAGGTGATGGTGTCTTCTTTGGCCCTTCCCAAAATCTGATAGTTGAGACAAGGAGTAATTACTGTTTCTCAACTCCTGCCTCACTTCCTTGAATGCAACCATATTGATTTTTAAGCATCTTGAAATGTAAAAGTATTATGTGGAGACATCAGGAAAATGGGGATCAGACTGTATAGGTAGAGACCTATGTAACATAGATGTTATTGGTTAAATTGCATGAATTAAAGTTTCTAAATAGGCTTCTGATATCTTTTGAAGAAAGGGGAAAGAAAAACAAAAATACCATTGCAAGGAGGTAAATTTAAATGTGCAACAGCAGAGAAAAATAAATATTGTCATTAATTTAGTGGCATCTGCATGGATTATATGAATTTGGGTTAAAAAGCAAATGTTTATAAAACTACAGCTTTTCCTTTGTATCTGCACGGGCTCTAGGTTGCCAGATAAATCAAATACCTCTCAGAAAACTTTCTTTTTTCCTTCTGAACCTACTGTCTGTCAAAAACTTAGAGGAGTTGAAAAACCCCTGAGTAACCCAGAAATTCAGAATTACAGTTGGCTGCTGCAGCCCCTGCTTGCCTAGTGTCCTTGGCAAGAACAAACACAGAGCCCTGTCATTCGATACCTCGAACCACAACCTGTGATAATCCACACTCCTTAATCCTTCATATAGCTGCCACTGTGTCATCACAGCTCATTTTAAAATGGTGCTCCTCGGTACTAATCTCATTGCCAATCATTCATATTAATGTTAGAATTAGAGTGAATTAGGGCATTATTTGCCTCATATGTGACACTTAAGCACTTGTAAGTAATTGCACCGGGGAGAAGAGAGCATTAAATGGGAATGGCACATACAGTATGAAAAATGGAAGAGGACCAATATCAAACTTTTAATAGAAAATAACTCCAGCAGAACTTTCCCACAGGCAACAGAACTCTGGTATTTTTAGCTGGTTGAGGCCAATGTATGTTAAGAATAGCATTCACTGCAGTGGGAAAATACACAATTTCTATTATGGGGCAGTCAGAATAACAACATACTGATGATACACTGGTATAAAATATGTAATTATCTAGCATGCAAAAGAATAAATCACATAAACTGTTTACAGTAGGAATTGTGAAGGGACAATGACACATTGTTGTCTTCTTTGCGTAGCAAGGATAAAGTTTGGCTTCTAAAATTGCAAAATCTAATTCGTGATGTTTATGTGACACTTCCTGCAAGAAGGCTCTGATAAGATTTTTTTTATTATTATTTCTAATAAATTAGGTTAGATATTAACTTGGTTAAAATGGGAGATAGAAGTGGTTAAAATTAGAAAGATGTGAGCTTGGATAACATCTTGTGTTTCTTCACGTTGTACCATTAGTCTAAAATTACACAGAATAATCCTCCTTTCCCATGCAGCTGCAGATAACTGCAATTTTCCTTCTAGAACCATTGTATTGTGGTTCATTCAGTGCAAAATTTACAGTCATACCTGGAGTGAAGCCCAAGTGTCTGAGAGCTGTGCACGGAGTGATTATTCTTATGACAGAACTCCTGGTCCATCATATTAATAATTATTAATAATGCAGAAAACAAAGGCATTGGGTGTCCTCATCTATCATCATGTATAAAAATAGTTTTAATTGATAAGCCCCGTCTGTTCTGTGTGCTATTATTGTATCACTATAAATTGTAAAAATAGGGTGAAATCAATATTTTTTATCTGTCCTCCTTGGTAGCAAAGAAAGACCTAAGCTTCAGGATTAGTGGGCAGATATGAGGAGGATTTTTTTCTTTGTGATACAAATCTGTATTAATTGATTTTTCTTGATGTGGATTAATTGCAGCTCTTTATTAGGAATAATATCACAAATAAACTATAGACAAGTATAGATTGCTAAGCCTAGATTTCAACTGAATGAGGCTAATCAATACCTAAGTCTGTAATTTAAAGCAATTCATTAGGGCCTCGGGAAAAGCTAAATAATATACGTGAGAAATGTCTCATCTGGAGCCTTACAGGAGTTTCTCCCTAAACAGAATAAATACATTTGTAATATATAATTATTGCAGATTAATCTTGCTCAAATGCTCTTTTTTTTCACTTGCCAGATCTTGCTCTGGGGGTGAGGAGAACACCAAAGGGCCAGAGCCCCGTGCTGTGTTTGCCATCAGGTGGGCAAGGCAGGAGGGGAGCGGCTGAGGGAGCTGGGAAAGGGGCTCAGCCTGGAGAAAAGGAGGCTCAGGGGGGCCCTTGTGGCTCTGCACAATTCCCTGAAAGGAGGGGGCAGCCAGGTGGGGATCGGGCTCTGCTCCCAGGGAACAGGGACAGGAGGAGAGGAAACAACCTCAAGTTGCAGCAGGATAGGTTTAGATTTGATATTAGTGAAAGTTTGCTCCTGGAAGTGTTGGCCAGGAATTGGAAGAGGCTGCCCAGGGCAGTGGTGGAGTCCCCATCCCCAGAGGGATCTAAAAGCCATAGGGATGTGGCACCTGGGGACATGGGTTAGTGGTGGCCTGGGCAGTGCTGGGTTGGTGGCTCAACTCCATGACCTCATAGGGCTTTTCCAGCCTAAATGATTGCATGATTCTATTCTTTGACTCCAGCATTGTAGAGCAGATACATTTTGGGTCTCATAGGTCATTAAAAGCTGATTGCTCTGGTGCATCCCTCATGCTCTCAGTTCAGTCAAATGGACAAAAGACCTTAGGCATCCATCTAAAGTTAAATACAGCAGCAAACATGATTAAAATGGCTATAATTGCTGCTTCCAGGAAATTTTAGTGACCTGTAGAGAGTGTTTAATTTGCAGGGTGATTTCCAGGGTTTTGTGGAGAGCTTTTAGAATAAAAATTGTATCATAAGATAAGGCTGTAGCATTTGGGTAATGGATTCCATAATGCTTGAGACAGATCCTAAGTTTAGAAGCACTAAATGCAAAACCTGGGATAAAACAACTAAGTCAGTGCAACAGCAATGAACAAAAAAGTTAAATTTCAAAATGATTTTGTAGTAAGTGTATTTTAAACATACATATTGGCATATGATCTTCCTGGCCTTGTGTGTGGGTAACATAGAAACAGACTTCAGGAATGTACTAGTAGTTCTGACTAGTTCAAATTTTGGCATTTACCAAATCCGTGAACTTCTTTAAACTTGCAGAGGAGATGCATTTGCCTTGGTAATTCCATGAATGCTGCACTTAACGAGATGTTTCCTTTCTGTTGCTTAAGAAATTTGATTTTAGAGCTAGAAATCCCAAACTCTTAACACAAGTCCCAGGTTTCAGTGAGGCTACAGCAGGGATAAAGGCAAATGATTCCTGCTGGGAACACCATAATTTTCTCTACGATGGAATAAGCCAGGGAAAACATTCTATTAACTCTCCAATGTGCATGTCCTGTTAACCAGTAGATGCTGTTATTGCCATAAGCCTTGTCCTTTTCTTTTTTCCACTTCTGGGGGAAAAACCACCTCGATTTGCAGTGCTGGAACCTGCAAATTCCTTCAGTAGAGATTCCTCCAGTGAGTTTGACTCTCACTGTGAAGATAGCACAGGCTATTAACTCATGTGCAGCAAAGGTAAACTAACCAGCTATTTAATTTGGTTAAAAGACTTTTGGTTCCCACGTGCACAAGTTTGTCCCTGTTCTGGTGCTAAGGATCGTTTTGACAAGTAAATTATCTAACTCAAAGTAACTGCTACCTGAACTAACTTCTTCCAGGAAAGACTTGACATGATTTGGGGCAGATTTTGGTCCCTTTACACAGCTGCAGGGAAATACTGATACCAAGTGTATTTAATTGATATGGAAATAGTACCCTGCGTAACCACAGCATGAAAGGTGCTAGAGGATAGAAACTTCTTGCTTGTTCTCACTCGTTTGTATCTAGCTCCATGTTGCTTCCATGGCATCACCATAAATCAAAGCCTAAACCTGAAGATGTGTGGAAATGGGAGGGCATCCAGGACAGACTGCTCTTGCATCTGACAGCTGACAAAGCCAAGGGAATAAACACCATAATAAGGCAGTGTGCCCTCTCTCTGGCTTAGATTATCTGGAGGCCATCTGAATAAACTCTCAGCTGCAGCAGGAAGCCCTGGGACTAGATCTTTCACCTTCCTTTGATTGTCATTTTCCAATTGTTTTCATTTTTCAGTGACGCCAGCATACTTGTTCATTGATGTTCCATTCTGGCCTTGCTTTGCCAGATCCACCCAGAGAAGCCTGAAGCCAAGAACAAATAGGGCCTCAAAAAGAGGGGCTTTCCTTGAGGCATCCTCAGACGTGAGGTCCTGAAGGAGGATGCAGGCAGTGCTGCAGTTTTGTGTAAGTGCTTCAAGTTCATCGGGCTTCTTGAATAGGTGGAAATGCCATCACACACTCAGAACCAGGGGTACCAACAACAGAGATACTTCTGTGGCAAAACACTGAAATGTGTCCTTTTTTTCTTTTCCAAACCAGAAAACTATAAAAGCTGACTATATAAGGAGAGCTTTTGCTCGTTTTCTAGTCTCTGTTAGACTGATAGTGCCATGAACAGTGGCACACTTGTGGCAATGCAGCAAGTCCACTGAGTATTCCAAGTTGGAAAGGACCCACAAGGATCATGGAGTCCAACTCTTAATGGCCCATATGGGGATTGAATCCGCTTTGGTGTTACCAGCACCATGCTCTGAACAACTGACCCAATCTCAGTTCTCCTCTCCTCTCCTCTCCT
>VWZT01014334.1:369422-426993 GCA_013397055.1 Pachycephala philippinensis
GTTTCTGGGATGTATTGCCCAGGTACAGACGTGCATCACCAACCAAGGAAAGAGGGAACACCCCAGCGAGCTCAGCACTGTGATTCCTCATCTCTCCTGTTAGTTTTGGCTCATTGCCAGCCGCCCATGTGAGATGAAGGAGAGAGGGATGCACACTGCTCATATTTATCCTCATCACCAGACCAAAACTCATCATTCCTTAGGAACAGGAGCTGGCATAAGTGTGAAGAAGGCTGGACTGTCTTGACCTCACATGTGCCGTGTCCATTTTAGGCATGGGACCTGGCTGGCGAGGCAAGCAAACACCAATGCATCTCTTCTCCTTGTGCAAACATTTCAGCTGCACCGGGGTTGCCAGTTTGGCACTCAACTTTAAGAGGGGAATTTGGGGTTGCCAGTTTGGCACTCAACATTGACATTAAAGCTTAGAGGGGAAAGGCTGCTCTGGAACGGCCCAGCAGAGAAAGTCATCCACGTATTTGCATTTTACAGCTATTAGTGGTGCTGCATTCAGAGCAGCTCCCTGGTCTGAGGGTGGATCTGCAGGGCAACTGCATTTTTGGAGGTTTCCTTTGAAACAGAAACAAAATAGAGAAAGAAGCACCAAACCGCGATTTTAAAAATAGGATGCTCTGAGATGCCTCCTGGAAGTCACAGACTGTCCTTATATCGTTCAATTTTTTGAATTCTTCAGGAGTGAGAACAGCCTGGGCTGTCAACAGAGGGCTGTTCAGAGAGACGAGGCAGGAGAGTGAAAGAAGGCTGGCTATTGTTCAGGGATGTGGTGTAGGCTGCAAGAATGCCTTGGGAATGCAGCGCCCGCGTGTCAGGCAGAGAGAGAGGGCTTTGTGTGAGAACACTGAGGCAGGATGTCAATCTTATGGATAACCACCATCTCGTTTCCTTATCTTGGTCCCTGTTATGACACCTCCCTGCCTGGAGTCCGTAAGGATAGGTGTCAGTTTCCTGGGACATGCTGGTGTCTAATCCAAGCTGTCCAGGTACTGCGTGCAGGGGAACTGACCTTCCAGGAAGTGGGAAAGAGTGTTGGAAGCATCCCACCTTTCCTGCGTGCCCTGCTTTGTGCCACTCTGGCATAGTCCTGAGCATCTTTTATGAACAGGTAACACACAACCCCCCTGCTTTGCTTTGGCTTTCCCTAAAATAGGAATGTCTTCATCATTCCCTGGAAGAATGTGCGTGATTTGGAGCATTCATAGCTGGAGAAGGAAAACATTGGGTAATAGAAAGGAAAAGCTACACGGTCATGCCAATGTGAAACCCATGCTTTATCTGACAATGGTGCACATTGTGTCTGGGTGCAGTGATGTCAGAGCACTGTTATGAAATTCCTCAAAATCCTGAAGGAAACAGAGGCAACATGCCTGAAAAGGGCGCATCTGTGATTAAAATAATTTTAGTTTTTAAGCAAATTAATGCTTGAAACAGAAGCTTGCCGGGCTGGGAATAACATACCTGTTGTGACCTGAGTCAGAGCTGAAGTCTCCCTCCTCACGGGTTGGTGGTGCTTAAGGCAGACCCACCTCTGAGGTAACACTGCTTTGCTTGCCAGCAGTGGGAGGAGATCCCACACTGATAAAATCCTCCTCCCTGGGAGAGGCTGGGCCAGGATTTTGTGAGCCTACACCTCACAGGGATCATAAGGGATCTGTTTCGGTGGAGTTGTTTAGGGCCAAGAGGAGCAAATTTACTCAGGCACCCAGAAGTGAGAGCTGCCATGTGAATATGCAGGAGGGAAGTGTCCCTGAGCGGCACAGGGTGCAGTCCTACACCACCAAAATCTAGGAGAATTTTCCCAAAAAAGTTAAGGGAGCCTTAAGAATGTGGATTTTGGGATAAGCCATGTTGCTTCACCGGCCTCCACCACGGTTTACTGGATACAGTGAATGAACGACAGGCCATATAAAAATCTCTGTTTGTTTAAATCAGTGTAGATCTCATCAGTTCAATAGGGCTGGGCTGATTTGTCTCAGCTGAAGATTTATTTCACCACCTCAGGTTCCTTCTTCGCTTTTATAGCAACTGTAGCTGTATAGCACTTAATAACAGCACCTTATTATGTTAGAGTTTTCCATGATTCATTTCAGGAATTCAAAGTACACATAACCATTTGTACTTAGGGCTTAAATGCTTCACAGAAAATCATCTTGATTGTAGAAACAAATTTTATTTATGCGTAAAAATACTGTTTATTTGGCCAAAACTGGCGATTTCCAAAGTTTCCCAGAACACAGAAGCCTATAGGATGGATGTACCATTGGGAATGGTGAGTAACTGGAGAAAGCCATGGATTGTTTCACAGAATCTCAAAATATGCTTTTCAGACTAACCCATGAAAAATATTCAATTTCATTCTACAGGGTAAAAACCTTCTGAGAAAAATTTTACATCTGTTTTATTTTGGTTACAAAAATAATATTTTTTCCCCCCATTAAAACACAATTCAGAATACATTTTAATACAAAATCCTACAAATCTCACTGAAAAAAATGCTGTTACAATTCCTTGGGGAAGAGGGAAGGGTTGCTTCTTTTGCATTTCTCTTGTGTTGTGAGGGCGTGAAAAGGAAAATTTCTCCTAATAGCGATAATTTAGTCAAAAGCTATTTTAGAAAGAAATGTGATTTGACCGAGATAGTGGCCAATTCTCGGGTTAGATTTTTCAGCAGTGCACAAAGCAAACACTCCAGTTGGGGTTCCAAACTACAACTACCAAAACTCTCTGATGACTAACGCTTCCTGGCTGCGCTTCACGCTGGCTTGGAAAGAACAGGACGACTTTTTGTCTAAGCGTGTACCAAAGTTACATAAAAGGCTGTGAAAAAGGTTGTGCAGGTCCATCCACAAGCATCTGTCTTTTGCATACGCTTCGTGGTGTTTTTGCTCGTGGCTTTTGGGGAGAGTTAATCTAATGTTTAATTAAATCATTGAGCTTTACTCCAGCCATACTTTTTTTTCCCCTTTTCCTAGCTGGCTGTTTTTTCGTGCAGGAATTTGCTGCAGTCCCAAAAGAAGAATGAATAACGCTTCCTATCCTGAGCACAGAGTGATCTGATGGTGCATGTGGTCACTGCACATTGATACTGAGTTGCTTCCTGGGAGGAAAAACATCCATTGTCCACTGTGGCCCATGGGATGAGGAGCTGGGATCCCTGGGTTCTCCCCTTGCCCCGAGCCAGGCTATGACAAGAGAGGTTGGTGTTAATTAAAATTAATGTGATAATACCCACATCTCCAAAACACTATGCAGGCCATTTCTGTGTGTTTAGCAAGTTCTTTGACCCTCAAATGAAATCCACAGAACAAACATAACAGCTGAAAGTAGCTGCAGGACCGAGCACATCTGATTTTTCTGTGGGAATCTGGGCCCACCGACCCATAGATTCAAAGCATCGTGTGAACACCTCAGGAAATAAAGACCAAGGAAGAACTACATGAAAATCCTCTTCTTGCTCAGAAGACATTCTGCCTTCCCATTCCTGCTCCCTCCCTTCCATCCAACAATGACCTTTCATGGAGCTTAATCCCTGCAAGCACCCACCCTCATGCCTCGTTCCTCCCTCGCTCTTCATTAGGCTCAGCATCATGTATTTCCAGTCGCCTCTGACTGGAAATGTCACACTCCCAACTGCACTGCCAGCAATGCTCCCAGTCCTTTCCTCTGCTGGCCTCGGCTGCTGCATGGTCCAGCTCCCCCCCAGTTAGTTTTCCACACTGGAGAAAGGCTGGAACTGGCAGGAGGCTCCAGCAAGACCAGGAACACCCAGGGCCAGGAAGCGGAGGCTGGAATGGCTGGGCTGGGTCGGAGTTTCCCCACCCCTAAATTGGTCTCAGTGTCCTGATTAAGTTCTCTCCCTCCTCCCTGCCACAGCCTGCTCCCATGGATGCTGTCAAATCCAGAATTATTACCCATGTCCTATGGGGAACTGCACTTTGCAAGGAACTCACTGTCCAGAAGAGCTCAACTCCCAGCTGGGCATCCTTATAATGACCAGATTTTGAGATGTGTTCAGCATTTTGCATTCATTTGCCAGATACTCTCTTGAAAAGTTTGGTTACAGTAGCCAGAAAGACAAAAAACTTTATGAAAGGAGTGATTGTAGGAAGAACTTGTTCATGAAATCCCTCTCCTGTGCAAAGGCCCAGTTCCCAGGTGTGCTGCAAGATCCTGTGAAAAAGTCATCGATGATTAATGAACCTTTTTTTTTAACATCCCTGTCAACTTTACATAGCTATTTTTCTTTATTTTACTCTGTCCCTTGTTTGCTGTTTGTGCATTAAAAAGCAATATCTGCATTTGAAGAGATCATCTTTGATCCTTGAGCTGGTTTTGTGGTTATCTTCGTTCTTACACTCCAGATAATGGAAAGTCCCTGCAGACTCCCTTCTTGATTCTCCCTTAATTTTCATTCTCCGCTAGGGTTGGACTATTCTTTGTGCAGGTTATCCTCCAAGTGGAAATTTTAGCCGGGTTCCATTCCCATACTCGGCATGTGAGACATTCCTGCTCCCTCGGTCTGGATCCCTTGGGCAGGGCTGGACCAAGGCTCACCAGGAGGAACTTCCCGACCAACAGTTGTGGCTGCTGGGAGCTGAGACAGGAATTCAGCCTCACAGGACCTGACAGCACTGCCTCTAAACCCCCTGGCTCAGGGAGACCTTCAGACACACCTCTCAGGGCTGTTTTAATCCTTTGACACCCCTGGAAGGATGCTCTAGCCAGGGGTTGTGCTGCATCTCAGATGCAGCTGTGTGGTGTGTACACATCTCATGACACAAAGGGGCTGCTCTAAAACGACTGCTCTGTTCTCAAATGTTGCTGGCAAATTGTTGTGAACATGGGAAAGAAACAAGAGTGTTGAGAGCTCTGGGTATTATTGAAATATTTAAATATTATGTATGGTGATGCCTGTAATTCAACATTTGCTGTGGTAAACACAGCAGAAATGACTGTAGCAAAATGTTATTCCATATTCTAAGCCAGATTCTTGAGGTTTGTTTTATTTATATCACATGTGGCTGGGGGAAATAGTTCTAGGGAGGCTCAAACCATACATTTTCTTTTCAAGTTGCCAAAATATCTTCGAGAAATCAATTGCTGGGGACTCTTCTGTGTGGCTAAAGATTTATTTTTAACCTCTTGGTGTGCCAAAATCAGGAACAATTATTAATCTGTCCTGAAACTGCCAATACAACCTGCTAGCAACAGATGGTGTGAATGAAAAGCCAGAAGTGGCCATTTTTAATATTCAATAGATTAAAAAAAACTTAGTTCTCTAATCTTACCTAACCTCTTGTGACCGAGGGTCTACGGTATTGACTAAAAGACAATATCAATAGCCTTGATTTGAACCTGAATCAGCCAGGGAAGTGGATCTTCTGAGGCACTCTGTACCTCTGAGGGGTGTTTTGTGTTCCCATCTCTGCTGGCCTCGGTGGGAGAGGAGCACTGAGGGTTCCCCTTCGGCAACTTGAAAAGCCAGATCACCCCTGTGCTGCAGGTACGGCGTGGCTGCACTCCAGGGGCTCTTGTTTAGGTCTGAACTTGTATGGGAGTTAGGAACAGCTCCTGTCAATGCCTAGGGATGCAGCAGGATTACATTACTAGATCTTATCTCGGGCTCGCTGTATTTATACATCTCAATTACAAAATCAGGAAGTGTTGCCAGCCATCCTTTGGATACAGCTGGCACAAACACACACACACACAGACAGAGAGAGAGAGAGGGAAAGAAACAAAAAAAATCTCAAACTGCGAGCCTGCTTGATTTTTTTGATTAGTTGAGGATTGTGGAAATCTGATTCTTGCAGCCTGTGGTGATGCTGTGCTGCTGGGGAAACTGGGTTTTGTCCCATGTGCCACTGCAGACTGTCAGCAGCAGGAGCACAGAATTCCACAGCTGCCCAGGAAAGGTGGATCCCAACTCCAGACTCGCTCACCTCACCTCTGAGAAAAGCTGTATCTGAATCTCAGGTTTGGGATTGCTCATTATTTGCTGTAGTACCTCTGCACCCCTGATTTATTTTGTGAGCAACGAAGGCAGGGGGGACTCAGAACACGACAGCAGATCCTGTATAGGGTAATGCAGGTGAGAAACAGCCTGAAGCTTTGGCAGGAATAATTCCCCAGGTCAGGCATCCCCTCTCTGTCCTCGCTGAGCAAATGCAGCAGATGTGGCAGGAGGACAAACTTTGCATGTTGGACTCCGGGACAGGCAAAAGCTCCTGCAAACCGAGGGCTGCAATTCAAGAAGCCGCTCCTCTCTCTATTTTTAATGCCTTTATGGATAGCTGTGTGCACAGACCCCGTATCCTGGCGGGTCAGCAGCTCCTCAGCCACAAAGCCCAGCTCTGGGCCTGGGCTCCCTCCTGCCGCTGTCCTGCGGCCCCTCGGCCCCTTCCCGCCCACGTGTCCGCACACGGAAACCACTGACCACGGTCAGGCGCTCCCCTGACAATTGGGGATGTGGGAAAGCTCTTCCCGGGCGAGCTGCAGCCTTTCCACAGCTCAGGCCAGGGAGGAAAGGCCGATGCACCAGGGGAGAGCACTGGGAGGACATTTCAGCTTCCTGACCAAGGGAAAACGAGCTCTCCCTTGGGGGGTTTTCTCTGGAGGCTACGGGAGCGAGACTTCTGAATTGCAGGAGTGGGAGAAAAAGAAGGAAAGATGAGAAAATGGCCAGCTAGAGGGATGTAACCTTAATTGGCACATTAGCACACTGATGGCAGGTACTGCTGTGGAGTGGAAGATGCTGGGAAACGCCAGGAAAGATAAACTTCAGTATCAAGTGAACTTGGACAGCAAAATTGAGTGTGCCCAAAACAGCGAGACAAACCCCTAAGGAACAAGGGCATAGCTAAACTATCCCTCAAGGATTTCTGCTGGAAAGAAGCGTGTCCTGGGAGGCCTAATGGTCTGAGTAGATATCAGCAAAGTATTCTTCATTTCTACTTATGGAGGAGACACGGAACCCCTTCCTGGCTTTGGATACGTCTTGCACTGAGAGCACATTCACTTGTCTGAAAATGCAGTTACGAAGTGATTATTCAGGTCTGTAACATTGTTTCACAACAGAAAAAAATATTAAAATGCCTTCCCGTGACAGCAAATTTCTGCCAGCTCTGAGATGTGTTCCTAAATGGTAATTTCGTACTATCAGGCCATGTTTTTTCTCATGATTGTGTTGAAAGTCTCTTGGTCTCCCTGGTTTCTAGGAGAATTTTATTAGCAGTGAATTAAGTCTGAATATCAGAATATATAACTCTGAATATGTCCACAAAGCATGGGCTTCCTTCATGTGAAAATATTCTGCATCCGTGCAGATGTAGCTTCAGCACTTCTGTGAGTGATACAGCCTGCAAAGCACAACCAGCCCACAATTCAGAAAAGCAAATGAGGGCTCTAACACATGATATGAGGTCTTTGTAGTAATGGAAATAAAGTTATTTTTCTTTTTTTTTTTCTTTTACTTTCTGTGTGTGCACATCGTAGTTTTCATTCTTACTTCTCTCATGGGTGGTGGAAAATCTACAGCTGTTTAGCTTTATAATATCACAGAAAATAGCCCAGATTTCTGCTCTGCCTCACTTGAAAACTCTCTTTTAGGTTCTTTTGTGTTGTTGGTTCTCAGAGAAGAGAGCTTTCCATTTGATATTAACATTAACAGAAAAGTCCTGAACCAAATGGGCTCTTAGAGCTCAGGGAGAACATCTCCAAATTTTTCTGCTGTCTAGATGGACTAATCACACACTGCAAAAACAGAGAAAAAGCCAGGGAATTGGAAATTACATCTTCAGGCCTGGGTTTTTTTAATCATTTTTCAGTCCACTATTTGATATTTTTCTTTTTTTTCCCTTTTTTGGTTTTACTGTTTAAACAACAACAACAACAGCAAATTTCCTTTTTCTTTTCTAGGGAATCATGAAAGATATGGATTATATGGAACAGCCGAGGTTGGAGTAGAAGGGAAGGTTTTACAGGGCTGAATCCTAAGTACCACCAGAATTCCTGACAACACATAAACTAAAGAAAAGCCTGCAATAACTAAACTGCACTTTTTGAATGGGTGCCTGCTGCTGGAAGGTGCCAGGGACAAGAAAAGCATCCAAGGACACTCAGCATCAGCCAGGTAATATTTGGTGTCTTCCAAGATCCAGTGCCTCAGCAGGCAGGAGCAGAGATGCAGGGGTTTTTTAGCATCCAAAAAAAGAAAGGTGAAGGGTTCATCTCAGTCCTGGGTGGTATTTGAAAGCTGCTGTGGTTAAGGCATGCCCATGGCTGCTGCCAGCAGCTTGCAAACCATTTTCTTTTGACTTTTCCTGTCTGAAGGACAAGAGTTGGGGTTGGGATTAGCAGAGCAAGCCTCAGGCTCATCCCTCATTCCTTTCATCATCAGATTTGGATTTTCTGCATAGCTGGAAAACAAACTCTTCCACACTCCAGCTCATGTAAATTCCTCTGTAGTTCTCTCGATACAGGTGAGAGAGGACTGACATCAGTTTGATTGTATTTTCCTGCATTTTTAATTCTGAGATTTTACAATTTTGCAACAAAATCATAGAGAACTAAGCCATTTTTGGCAGTGACTGTAGCCAAAGACCGTGAAGTAAAGCCAGGAGCATTTATAAAAGTATCCATGATAACACCACCTACTTATTTATTTACTTATTTCTTTATAATAAAAATTTCATTGGCCCACTCGTCAGGCTTCTAAAACTGGTGACGAGATGATAGACAGGTGAGAAATAAGGAACTTTCAACCCAGAGATAATTTTCTCTTTATAGTTCGTGAGATTTTATTTTTAACAAGAGTTCTATGAAAATAGAGAAAGATGGGTTGCTCTTGATTCACATCCCCTCTCCCCCTCAAAAAAAGATATATGTATGTATATATGCATATATTTATATAGAAGTAGTTTATATATGGATATACATGAAAGAGATAAAGAAAGAACATGAAAGATGTAAAAACATTATGAAAGAAAAACTACATGTATGACTGATTAGTTTAATGACCGTTAGACCCCTAATGTCTTGGAGGATTCAGATAGAGCTAACCCTCAATAACAATAAATTTACTCCCTTTTTTTGGCACTTTAAAACAGCTTTGTTCCTTTGAAAGTTGCAGTATGTTTTCTCTGGTCTGCCTTCAACAAGGTTTAGTGGCCACTTATGTGATGTGATTTACCCTCCATTAATTTGAGCTTTCCTGGTAGGAAAAAGAAACCACCACAGAAAAGAGACTGCGAAATTCTGGCATTATTCTATTTCTCTCTGTATTGAAACAAAGGAATCATTTCAATCCCAAACACTGAGCTCTGGTAGAAATTATTTTAGCTGCAGGAGGTAAAACCAAAGATAGTGTTAAATCTGCCTGTATAAAACAGAAGTCTGCACACACAAACCCACATCTGCATGTGCAGAATGAGTTGATTCTTGCTCAGGTGAGGTTTTGCCAGTGTGAGCATGCAGGAACACTGGGTCAGTTGTTAAAATGCTGCACACACAGAACTCACAAATTCTATTTGATCTGTTTTGTGAGTCTGAACACACAGCAACAAACACTTAAATCATGAGATGGGGTAAGGAAGAAAATGGCAATAATGAAACATCTCCTTTTCCATCGTTGTTAAATTCTCAAATGTCTAAGACAGTTTTGGATCTACACATCTTTCTATACTGACAAAGCACTTGAATGGGAATTCATCTATGTGGAATGACATTTCTATTTCCCCTTATCAGCAAGATGTTTAGCCATTCTTTTTTATACATCGGCAATACAATAAAACTGTATTGATGTAGAGAATATTTACGACACATTCTAGAATAAGTATGCTGTAAGAGTGGAATATAAAATGCTTTATTTATATTTTGCAGTTTTTGAGGAAACCTTCATGTGCAACACGCAGCCCATTGCAGATCCAAGTGTATCCACCCTACTGGAGTAAGTCTCATGTAGATTCCAATTTTCCATTGGATGGAAAAGCACTGTACTGGAGTTGAAACACTTCATTTTTAATGGCTAGGGAAGTAACTCAGTGGCTGGGTAATAAGTCCTATCACACAGGCACATCCCTGGAAAAATCCACTCTATTTTTTACTAGGAGACCCTCTGCCTTCAAGTTGCTGTCTGACCTAAGCTCCTTAATTTTCCCTGCAAGTAAAGTGAGAATACTGTCTTTTTGGGGATCATTGTTCATTTATTCCAGCAATATGCACTATGATGAGTATTAATACGCCTGTCTCCAACTGACCAAAAAATTACTTCTTTAGCTTTTATCAGTGAAATATGATCAGTCATCCAAAAATTTACTTCTCTGGCATACCCTCCGCTTGCCATAATGAGGAAGTATATCTCAAGAAATATATGGCTAAGAAATAATGCTTTTATGTTTTCTATATTTTGTTATTTTTGCCTCAAATCACAGCTCAGTTCAGCGTGATCTGACATGGTTGAAATACTGAAACCCCCACTCCTCCAAAGCAGTGTTTATTATAGAAACCACAAACTTAACCTAACCTAGAGCAGCTTTTCCAGCAGTGATATAATTACAGTAGTTATTGTTGCAATAAACCAGATGTTCCTGAGCTGGAATGAAAGCACTTCCCCCCCACATTACATTTGTTACGTTGCCTCTTTTCAAGTTTCACATCAGCTGTTCAGAAAGCGCTCTCTCGGTTGAGTGTCACTTACAGATTCTTGCTGGGTGAGTCTTTTAGGGCAAAAGAATGAAATCCTGGCTGGGCTCTGAATTTTCACTGCTCTCCTTAAAGCCTCCAACATGACAGTTTTCAGTGTCACTAATTCTTGCCCTGGTTTAAAGATTTTTTTTGTCCTTTCAGACGCTTGGCTAAAAAAAAAACCAACAACCCAACACTTCGGAAAACCTACTTATTGAATGAGTACATTGTTCTGTGTGAAAGGGAGCGTTCCACTCCTACAAAATCAATGGAGTTTGACACAGACTTCGGTGGAGCCACCATTTTAGTCACTATTTTGAGCAATTTAGTTATTGGGCAACATCTTTTGAACTGCTTTGTCAGCTGTGGTTGCAACTCCGGACCATGAACAACCGTTCAACCTGAACCACGAATGTCCAGCATTACTCCAACATTACACATCTTGTATTTTTAACAATGTGTTAGTCAACACATTTCTAATATTTCCCAGCCCAATCAAGTCCTAACTGCAAAAATGTGTTGGCAATAAAGAAAGGGACGGTGTTTAAACTGCTGGGACCTTAGACATGAAAGTTGTTGTATATATTTCATGTGTGCAAGAAACCTGTCTAGGAACAACCACCACAAAGGGCCAAGAAGTCAGGAGATTGCTTTATTGCACTTACAGAGCCATATAATAATACAACGAAGAAACACAAACTAGGCTCGGGGTTTTGTTTACTCGTAGGCAAGTTCTCATGAAAATACGGGAACGGTAAGAATTAATTATCTTATCAACTATCTGAACAAGTCACGGCAGTCCTGGGAGAAACCTTTGTAATGCTCAGGTACACGTGCTGCTCTTTTTGCTGCTCACTCGTGGTAAACTATTAGTCAACCCATCCCCGTGGCAACTGCAATGTGACGAGGGAGGAATTCACCCCGTGGTCTGCTAAATTTACACTTTGTAAAAATGTAAATGTTTCTTATAGGAGGAATTTACATGGCTCTGAAACACGGTCCAACTTTTCACTGATGTGGTAGGGGATGCAGACGCTGCTGGCCTGGTTTTACAAAAATCTTTGAAAATGGGCCATAAAATAGCTGAGGAAACCCAAGAGGCACCCACACGTTTGGAAGCAGATTATAAGAGAGCTCTGCTGCTCAGCCACAATCAGCTCCCTGCTTTCAAAAGACACGGTATCGATTTCACATTTTTTGCCCTCCTAAAGGGAACGTGTCAGAGCTGAAATAAATAAATAAGCAGGGCCCATGTCCAGGGAACCTTGACGTCTTTCCCATCACCGAGGCCGGGAGGCCCCTGCGCTTCCTCCCCTGGCTGTGACATGCCCGGCAAATATTTCCACCACCCACACTTGATTCATTCTTAACTCTCCTCACCCACTCATCATTACAGCTGTGCAAAGCATCCATTACAAACCCTGGAGCCATCCAAAACCTACCTTTGTAACTTCGCTCTGTGCTTTCACACCCAGCGGGGATTGGTTGGACTTTCGGGTGGATTAACTTTTTGAGACAATCGACCCCCAGTTTCATGCAAATCTGGGCCCAGGTTAAGGTGAATGATTTATGGGTTGCATAGTTTGAAAATCGCTGAGAGAGTTTCACATCGCTTCACTGCGCAGATCTCTGTCAATATTAATGGAAATTGAAAAAGACGTGTGCATAGTACGGTGCAAAAGGGAATAATAATAATAGTGGTCAGATCCCAAATGAGCTCTGTGCGTTGCAAACAATTCCTGGTCTGAAGGACCTGGGCAGGGGGAAAGGAAAAAAAAAAAGCTCTTTTTAACTCTTTAACACTTTATTGCTTCAAAGTGTAAGTCAGTCATAAATTTTTTATGACATTCCTTTATTTAGCACATATGCATGCCACTAGTGGTTCAATTAGACAGGAACTCTGCAAGGAGTTGCTGTAACGATGCTCTCGGGCAGGAAGTAGAGGGAAACCCAGACTCCAAAATTCAGATGGAAAGTTGGATTTTTCTTTAGTCAAAATGAGAGATTTATTTGGTTGGTGGTAAAAGTTCGTGTTTGCAAAGTTTGGATTTGGGTGCTCACTGGGATTTTGGGCAGCCCAGTGAGCAAAATTAAGCAGTTAAAGGAAATCTAGATTACGCCAACCCTACTGAGTGACATCTCGCTCTGTCAGCTTTCAGAACTGTGGGGAATCTGCTTTTAAGTCACTGGCAGAAATTACAGTTAAGCAAGGTTTTTTTTTAAAAATGCAGTTTGAAGGACAGGATTCAATATAGGAGACTCTGTGGCTTCTTAGACAGGCTCGAAGAAACTAATTCCGCATTTTAATTTTTAAAGGAAGCCCAGACCATTTAAGGCAGAAGTACCGAACATGTAACAAAAGAACTTCCTTGGTTTCTGTTTGCAGCATGACATCTTTTTGCCTGCAAAACAATCCTTCTCTATCACAAGTGAGTCCATGCAGAAGATTGTGACCCCCTTACCATATCCCAAATGTGTAACACTCCTTGCTGCTGATACTAAAATATTAATTTCAGTGAGAGCCAGAGGGACAGCTTTTAGTGTGAGGCGAATGTTACCTTGTCCTCTGGCGACTTCAGTTACTTTCTGAAATCCTGCGATGCACCTGTTTATCAAAATGCCTTCAAGACAAACGGGGAAAAGGGTTAAAAATCTGTGTATAAATCACAAAAAAATGGCTTGAGGTGGAGTTATATTGGACTTCAGGTCATATTAAGAAAAGCAGTGGGGCGTGGGGTTCAGCTGAGCAGAGGGAGATCCACAGTGCGAGCAAGTGTCTGAGCTGGTCACCACGGTGTGAGGCACTGTTGGCCCTCAGTTCTCCCAGATGTCTGAGAGAGGTAAGGTGAATCACAGCCTACAGGTTTCTGTTTCTTCCCATTATCTCCACAGGGAATGGGAGTGACCAAGCTCAGAGTGTATCTCGCTCCACGTGTGAGGAGAGCTCCGTTCCCGGTGTCTGCTGAGTGCCCCACACAAGGTGGAATTTGGTGGATGAGGAAGGGACAGAGGACAAACCTTCAGTGCTGTGGAGGTCAGTGCTTTATCCTGCTCTGCTGAAAGCATAATTCCTCCCTCGGTCAAGAATTATCAAGTAAAAATAGCATGGAAAGTTCGGCATGGAAACATTAATAAATGACAGAACCAGCAGCGGTTCTCTGTGAAGAAATGAGCCACAAAAACAACACGTGGGCAGCCCTGGGTTGCAACACCAGAACCCCAAAGTGCATTTGTAACAGCCCTCAGTCACCACCTTCACCGTGTCCATTTGTCCTGGCTTAGAGGAGTGCTGAGCACCCTCATCCCACATCAACATCAACACCTTGAGGACTGATACCCGGGGGCAGATAAAACACAGCACATTGATGTTTCATATCACACACGTCTGGATGGCTATGAATCAAGGAAAAAGCTGCTTTCAAATAAATGATGTGAGACTAGAAAAGTGATAACATAATGCTTGATTTGAGAGCAAAACCCCAACCCCTTTGGATTCGCTCCAGTCACAGTAAGGAGTGGTGCCACTAACAGTGCTGTTCTGAGGAGTCAGTTGGCATTTCCACTGTGTAATCTTGATTCTTGGGATTGGTATCTGTCATTTCAACTCAGGCTGAGTTGTAACTTAGTGTGAAAAAGAAAAACAATTTGCTGAAATTATGGGATTTCTCCCTCCCCTCTCTCTGCATCGCAACAAAATAAAATTTATTTTTTATGAGCTATTTGCCAAACCTCGCATCATAAACACCTTCATTTTAAATGGATGGGTAATGAAAAGGAAGACAAATGAGATAAGTTCAATATTTAAGAGATTTGCGCAACATAGACAGTCCTTCTTTTCCACAAATTGCTTTTTTTCATGTTAAAAAATGAGAAATACATTACAAACCGCATTTAATAATATGAGCAAAAAAAAAAAAAAAAAGCAGGCATTTAGTATTGAATGCTCAAGTAAACATAACTGTTGCAAGAAGAGGTGTCATAAAAAATTATAGAACTGAGATTTACTGCCACTGAAGCTAGCAACAGCATTTCCACTGCCTGCAGCTGGAGGAGGACTTGGTTCCTAGGAAGTGCACTTCAAAGATGATTATCTTTATATCAGCACGTTTGGGAGCGAGGGCTCCATGGCCTTCAAGGTGAATGCTAAAGGGAATAAAGGGCTGTAAATCCCTGTTTCTGCAATGATAAGGGTGCTGGCCCCAGCTGAAATATACAGAAATAAAGTACAGTTATATGAGTTTGAAAACCCAACCAAAGATCTCTGAGTAACCACATCTGCAGTCCTACCACAGGTAAATCTTCCAGAGCTCTTGTTACAACCGTGACTTAAATAAGCAGTCTGGGGCCTGTCTCAGTGTTTGTTATCAGATTGTTCAAATATTTCACTTACATTTATTAACTAAAGAAGGTCTCAGACCCTTTGTTCCAGCTGGATACAGAATTTACCAAATTCACTGTTCATAGCCTACATAGTAGAGACTGAATTGTCCAGGAATTTTCAAATAATCTTGTTCAGACTGTGACTTTCAATTAATATAAAAATAGACTTGTGAGAGCTTCCTGAAGTTGTCTCATTTTTGGCCTAAAAAATAACCAGACTTTCACAATTCTGTAATGGTTGGAGGTAGTGACTAGGTATTCTGGCCCTGCTTTCCAGGAACCCAGGCAAGCAAATCTCTTATTCCACTTTCTTGTATGTTTATTCCATTTTTTGTTACTTGAGATGATTACAATTGTGTACCGCTTCAAACGGGCCTGAATACAGAGTTGCCTGCTTTTGGACCACTACTAAATCACATTTCCCGTCTCATGGAAGGGGAGAAGGTTTCCTTGGTCCCCTTCCCCAGATCCTTCCGGCAGACCCTGGGGACTGAAATCCCTCTCCCCAGGCTCCTCCCGGCACAGCTCCTGCAGGCTGCCCACCTTCCCCCCGGCCTGTTCTGAGCTCGGTCTGCTCTGTCTCTTTTCCACATGCATCCCTGCCCAAAACAAACTCTGCAAGGCTCCCCACCCAGATCTTTGGAATTCCTGGGCAACCTTACATATGCCTTTGTTTTGGGCAGGAACATGTGCTGAACTGTCTCCTCCAGCGCTGCCGAAGAGAAGGGCGGTGGTTAAACCTACCATTTTCAACAGGGCTTAACCCAGCCTGTAACAAAACCCTCAGTAAAGGTGCAATTTCACAACCCCCTCTGTGTGTGTGTGTGGTGTGTGGGAAGGAATTCGCAGAGAAATGGCTGTCTTTCCCCAAATTTCCTGCTGGAGAGGAGCAACAATCAGGACCAGGACGCCGGTCCTCAGTTCATTTGAGAGCTGTGTGTAGGAAAAAGGTTTAATTCTTAGCATTTGGTTGCCCTTATGGTTTGTACTTCAGGGACTCGACAGATGTACAGGCAGTTCTGGCTTTTTAGTTCTGAGCTGAGCTGACCTGAGCACCAGTCTGGGAGCCAGGGAGGCCACACTCGGTGTGAAGTTTGGTCAGCCCACAGTTCTGGGCTGGACCTTGCCCAAATCACAAGCCAAAGCTCTGCCTTCATGAGACTGCGGAATTCAGGGTGGTTGAATCACCCTTGGGGAGGTCTCTTGCCTGATGCTTTGCCCCAAGAACTTCAGTAATGCAGAAAGCACTTTCTCATCTGTCAGTCCCAAATAATGCTGCTGTGCATGGCCTTCATAAGACAGGGGTTTGTACCCTGGGAGGACTCATCCATAGGATGTTCCTTTTTCCCTGCGTGGCAGGAGGAGTTCTCCAAAGCAGCGTGGTAGCCACTGGCAATGGAATGGGCAGGAGGTGTTCCATAACTTGGCATCTTCTAAAAGACAGCATTTGTGGGTTATCACACATAACCAGCCTTAATCCCTTTTAAATGAAGGTTCTGTTTATGGCACATCAAGGTCAGGACTGTAAGTCCTGGAACAAATCACCAGGTATAATGAAAAGGAATAATGCCAATTATATTCTCCAGCCATTTTTAGTACTTGAAAGGTGGTCTCTGTACTCCTTGGACTTCTCTCAGGGAAGTACAGATGGTATCTTTGTGAGGTAATAGTAACCTGCTTATTACAGTTCCTTTGTTTTGACCACTAGCTTGAAATTCATGCCATTATTAAACATTGTATATGGCATAACAAACACAGTAATTCTCTCAGTTTTTCAGTGACATGTTCAACAGAGCTTTGGAAGTATTTCCAAAGAAGTTTCCAACCTTTATTGACCCTTTGTAGATCATTTCACTTTGCTTTCCTCATGCTCTTTTTGTGGTCAGTTTCTAGCAGCCATTCCCAGTTCACCGATGGGAATTTCACAGGAATGGAGGGCTTTCCCTACATGTCGCAGAAAATTTCAGAAACCAGAATGTCTCCAATCTTTATCACATAACTTTGCAAGAGAAAATCGATTCTGAGAGGTAAAGTACTTCCCTCAAGTAGAGACAACAAAACAAAATGTGGTGCAGAAGTAGCACATGATCCAATTCCTTACAGGAAATTATATACAAACCTTCCTGTTAAAGAGGTAATGTCTTCATATTAAATTGAATACTTTAGTTTTTTGGTTTTTTTAAATAACGAAGTTTAAAAAATATCCAGAAGTTTAATGACAAGAAAAAGAGAAAAAAAGCCTGTGGCTTTAGTACAGTTAACTGGGCTATGTGTATTCTCTCAGTACAGCCAATTATTGTAGTTAAGCCAGAGGTGCTTAACTAGAGAAATTCTGCCTAGTTAAAGCGTTGGCTGTGTGACAGAACATGCATAAAGCACAGTAAATAGTAATACTACGTGTAGAAATGTTTAATTCCCTCAGTTACAGAGGTTTATCAAGTCCAGTATATAATCTTGGGCTGGAAAGAAAGATAAAGAAACTTTGCAGGTAAGGAACATTTTCCTGACAGGATCCCAAGTCGTGTTAATAAATTGGGATACTATTTTTTTTATATTTTCCACTGAGGTGTAGGGGGAAAATAATAGAGAGTTGTTTTTTCCCTCATTATTTGGTGGTCCTTCCTTGAAACTTTCCAAACCAAAGCCATTTCTCACATCTGGTTGGAACACAGATCTTTAAGACATTCACGTAATTCAAATCAGATGTAAAAATCTAAGCTACACTGTATGAAATTCAAGAACAATATAGTTACAGGGTTAGAAAAGTCTGCAATATGGCACCTCTTTTAATCAATACCAGCCTCAGTTTCAGTTTGTCTGAAAATACAAGACTATAATTAAGAATGATCTACTGCATTAATTATTTCAATACCCAGCGCAGCAAGTTACCAGATTAGTGACACTTTGCATTTATAGTATCATTAACAATTTGTTTCCCCTGTGCTCTGGGTGAAGTCCACAGCAACGCGGCCTGAATCAGATTATAGTTCCGATGGAAAATATTGAAGATCACTAATATCAATAATCACTTCCTTATCTCTGCCGTTTGGAACTGCCTGTATTGACTTTCGCTGCATTCCAGCAGTTCTGCCCAGTACCCAAACGGTAGTTAGTCGTTAATTTCCATTAACTAAGCCACCACTAAACATCATTTAAATTATTTCCAATAAGTGCTCCATTAATGCCTGTTATCTGCATTTAATTTGCATTGATTCCCAAAAGCTACCGTGGAGCTTAATTGCCGCCCCAAGAAGAGCAGTTTCCCACAGGTGTCATGGGGACTGATTTCTCTCCGGCTGCCAAGCAGTAGGGAGCAGTGCTACACCAGGCTGCCATGCAAATCAATGGCTAAAAACCCAAACAGCTGCAGCCAGACTTGACCAGAAAACAGGATTTACCTCACCAACAGGCGCCTGCTCCTCTAGGATACCATTTCAGTTGGCCAGAAAATATTTTAGGGCTTTTCTTACGCTTAGCCTGTGGAAAGAAAAGTGGCACAGTATTCTGGCTCGTTCTGCTTTGGTAAAAAAAAAAAAAAAAAATCAGCTGATAAACAGAAGTTCTAGACCCAGGGAAAAATTGGTGCAATTGTTTAATCCTTTTCTGATCTTTATTATAATTTTGTCCATATAAACATTTCTGACCAAGAAAAAAAAATCTAAACCTTTACCTGTAGGATTGTTTCTGGTATTTTTGGATACTGTGGGATCTCAGCAACACTTTAAACTCCTTGGGATTACATCACCTTTTTAACATATCTTTCAGTGTTTTACGTACAAGTCGGTTGCACTTAAACTCTCAGAAAGTGCCAGTTCAAGAAAACAGAACATCTGCCCAGCAGTGATGAGCTTGACTAATGTTCCTTTTGAAGAGAAAAGCAAAAGAATCGGCTTGCTGAAAATTGAATGTTACTGCGTTTTCAAAACGACATTTTCAATTTTGCATTGCAAAACATTTTCCCCTATTTTCCATACTATTTCAAGTTGACATCTAAATTAAATATTTTGCTTTTATTCAAACAAATCGCTTGATTGACCAACAATTATTGTATTCATAATCATGCTTTGTAATAGCTTTCTGGATTGTTTTATTGCTTTCATTAGGAGTGGAAATAAAACTCAACCATAGGACATTCCCTGAGAAGGAAAAATCTGGATCTCACGGGGCTTTGGTCAGAGCATTTTTCTCATTAGCTTCACTTTCTGAAGATGTCCAGTGCATTATCCAAAAAGTCCCTCCGAGCTAGTCCTGTGCAAAAGTTGCCACACATCCCACATTGTGCCACGGTCAAACCTCATGTCCATTATGAAGTGACAGCAGGATATGGCTTTTCCTAGAGTTTTATTGCAGCCTGCTGTTCTCTAACAGCTCGGCATTCACACAGCAAATGCAACACATGTTCATTATCAGCGTTTGGGGCTGGAGAGGCATAAATTACCGCTGGACCTCGGGCTCCCAACACGAGAGGCCAGTCGTGCAGCCATCCCTCCATCAGCACTGCCCAGCGCATTCCACAGGCTCTGCCCTGCCTTGGATTGCCCCACTGCAGCCAAACCTCCAGGTGACAAAGCCTTGGGCAGCAGGTCCCCGCTTGGCATCTGAAAGACAAGCGACACCTCTAGGAACCAAACCCACACGCTGGGGGAGGTTTTGGGCTCCGGGCTGGGACACGGAGCCGAGCCCGAAATGCAAACAAGGAGGGGATGCACTCCCCTGCAGAGCGCTGATGCTGTCAAGAGCTGCTGTGAGGAGCCGAACAAAGGAAACCATTTGCAGGGCACGGAAAGAAGGAGTTTCATTGGTTTGGGAGAACTTATCTCCGCAAACGTTATCTATTAACCATTTACACAGAGGCAGGTATCAGCGGTGAGAGACACTACCTGCACTTCCTTTTGGTTGCTTCCCTCTCATGCCAACCTCGCCTCTGCCTGCTCAGGGCTGAGCCTTTCCAGCAGAGGATCCAGCCTCAGCCAGGCTCCTGGAAGGCAACAAGAGGCAGGGGCACGGTGACTCCTGCGACAGCAGCGTTCCCACCTCCTCTCCAATCTCCCAAATATCCCCAGGCACACTTAGAGGGGGGGATCTGACAGAGCGAAGATGTTCACCATTCAGCCCTAGGATGTCTCAGGAAGAAAGGAGCCAGCGGCACGTAAACCATGCACAGGTTGAAAATGTGGCATCAGTGCTTCATGTAAATCCTTTGTAATGATCAGAGAACACATAAAGCAAGTAAAGATGTGTTTCCTTCTACTTCAAGAGCTTTTCGTGTGTTTCAACCCACATTCGTCGATGAAAACCTCTACATATGCTTGAATCCCAACCTGCTTCCTTGTAGGAATAAGATCTTACTGCTTTTGAATGTCCCAAACATTGTTATTATTGTTATCGTTATTATTATTTTGGATTTTTAATTTAAATTATTATTTCTTTGGATTATTGGATGTTCCATGTCCTTCACAAGCAACAGAGATGAGATTTCAGGCTCTTTTTTTCTCTGACAGCCCTTACACAGAAAGTGTGGGGAAGAGCGTATTACAGAAACACAGAACAAAATTAAAATATGATGGATATTAAACTCCACATTTGTGATGATATAACATGCATAGCATCTCCTACTACAGCCTGCACCCCGCGAGCCCATTTTCCCAGATAATTTAACTTCAAAATCACAGGCTGTGACCAATGTTTTGCTGCACAGCACCAGATAAGGTCATGCTTGCTTTTCTCCTGATTCTCTTTTCAGAGTTTCTCAGGTCCTCTGGAGATTCAGGGGAAATTTTGCCCTGCAAAACAACCTCCAGAGATTTTAACCTCAGAAATTTTACCCTCGGTTATGAAATGTGCAGTTTTCTGGGCTCTGCAACCTGGGAGCCGAGACAGAGGGTTAGTTTGGGCAGTTGCTGGTTCTCGCCACAGCTTCTGCTGTTTTCCTTTCACACTCGAATTACCCTGGAAGCCCTGCCCAGGGGGAAGGTGCTTTAGGGAGATAAGGAGCCGTGTGAGAAGTTTGGGAACTTATCCCATTGTACAATAAACTCGACATCTAATCTGCTGCTTGGGTTTGTAACACACCCAGCAGAGTTACACTAATCGGCCGCCGCAGTCCCTGCAGCCCTCCCAACGCTTTGCCCTGGTTATTCTGCAACAGCCCCAGTCTGCTGGAGCTAAAGATGCTCCATCTACACGTTTTTCAGCTTTGCACATGCAGGCATTCACTCAGCCCTGGGCAATAATCTCAGATGACAGTGGCATTGGCATGGAGGATTCCCTTCCCAGCTGGATTCCTCCACCAAGGGACGATTTGGACCCACACATGGTCTCATCACTGAATTTTATCAAGCTTCAGGTGCCTTTGGGCATGTGCAGGACTTCAAAATGTGGAGACTTTGAAAAAGGTTTTTGGGCTTTAGTTTTAGTTTGCAGGAATAGTACCTGAATTTGATTTCTGTACCAATTTATATTCCTAAATCTGCTTTCTGACCTAGCCCTCAGTGACTGAGTGGCAGAGATTAAAATAACCACCCTTGATAATTCTCTAAATTCCTAAATTAAAAGCACTCCTCTGAGATACATAAATGGTCTGCCTGTTTCACACAGACCAGAAAATCAGGACCAAAGTCCAAGCAAAAATGACATATCAAAACACCAGCTGAAACAGAAGGTTCCAGCTGTTTCAAATGCCACTAAACCACAATGATTATTGCTAACATAAATAAAACAAAATCTTAATCCAGTTTTATCAAGGAGTTACTGACCATACTTCTCTGTTCTGCCAGTAGTTTCATGAGAGTGTATTTTCATAAGCAAGGAGAAGGATGGCATATTGGGGACCACTCTCTCTGGTACTGTTAGAAAACCTCAAACAGCTCCAAATGCATCTCACAAACAACTGAACTCGGTCAATTCACATGGAGGAGAAAAAAAGCTGTCAAACCAACGTCTAAATTATGTCCTTGCTAAGTAGCTTGACTTGTGGTGGGGATTTTATTGGACAATGTCACTTCCTTGTGACCACCACAAATGATAACAGTTGCAAGAGCTTTACAGTTGCTAAACCAAAGGAATGGCTGGAATTTTGGAAAAATCTTCACAGTCAGCCCAGGCTGACATTTTGTACTTTAAAAGCTATCTTTAAGCAGCTCAATAGGTGAGAGAGCACTCCAGAAGCTGGCAAGACAAAGGAACAAAATATCAAAGCCTGCAAATGCCAAGCTGCTGCACTTTTGCTGCACTCCATGGTTGTGGTGAAGGGTTTGGGCTGTTTCATTTGCAGACTCGTGGCTCCCTTCATTCCAGTAACAAAAATGCCAATAGCGTTTCTAAATTAAACCCAGCATCTTGTCCCTTCTATTTAGGGCAGCTTTTTCTCTGGCCCACCACATCTCCAAGCACAATGCCAATTCTCTCATACCATCTGTGTAAACTTCCCTCCACTGCTTCCAAAAGTGCCTTTTTCCCACTGCTGGGATCCTCCACTCAAGGAGAAAACGTTCAAGATGAGTTCAGTGAGAGATTTTTTTCTTTTTTGCTAGCCGAGTTAAACTGATCACAAAAAGTTCCCCTTTCATTTGTTTTTTCTCAATTCCCACCATTATGATACTCTCCAAAATGGTCTCTAAGAACCCTAATTCTGGTTCTTTACAACTGTGGGAGGGGGAGGAAGAGCACTGAAGTTTGATGCTGTTTGAAGTGTTACTGAAATTCCTCATCATTCCAAAAGACTAACGGCTAAAGGAAGATATTTCTAAGGAAACCAAGGAGAATTCCTGCAGCAGGGAACTGCAGACACAAAATCTTTCAGGCACAGGGAGACCTGAGCTTTCTGGAAGTTAATTCACTTTCATTGAAGCAGAGGAGCCACAGGGCAGGACTGTTCCCCTCCAGCAATGTGCTGCCTGGATAAAAATTGGGGATCCAGAGTTGGATCTCTCCATGGCAGTTAAAGGATGGTGTTTTGAATCCCAGTGATTTTCACCAGGGCTTGTGCTTCTACACCTTTTAGATTTTCATCTCTTGCCTCTAGTTGTTTATCCTGGCATTTCTCTGCAAAGTTTGTCCCACTCCAGTAGCTACCAGGAGCTGCTGGGAACTGGCACGGGGATAAGTTAACAAAGGGTTGAAAAATGCAAGCATTACTTTTTTGTTGGATTTGCAGAAGGACTTAGGATGACAGATTTCTACTGGAGAAGTGAGGATGACAGTGCATGAACATCTGGGTGAACAGCTGGAACACACCGTCTCTCTTCCCCTCTGTAAAATACAATCCCTTGTCTTTAGTTAATAATTGTAATTCTCTGTTTTCCCGTTACAATCAGCCTACGTGTTTGTGTTTGAATGACAAGGTAGCTTAGAGGAAAAAAAGGTCTCCAAATAATTGTTCTGCAAACAGCATTGTTCTTTCATACGAACACAACGACGGAGTTATGTTCACAAACTCCCCGTTACCAATATAAATAATTACAAAACCGTAAAGAAAAATAAATGCACACAATAACCAAAAGTCTATAGCCACCACTACTAAACAGCACTTCATAACTGTGGCTCTGAATTATTACTGCCTCACCAGCACAGCAACAATATCTGCCTTCATAAAATCCTCCACTTTACAAACTAAACGGATTGGATAATTAAGAAAGCCTATGTTTAGTCCACAAAGTGAAACCACCATCACTATAACATGACAATGAACCCACACTTTCAAAAATGGCCATATTTTCATTCCCTGGATTGGGGAGGCACGATCCATACCTCCTTGCTCCCTGTCTATCCTGATGCCTTACGTTTTAGCTTTTATATTTTTCAAATTCTGTATTCCCAGTGTGTAACTCTGCAGTGCCCTGCAGCCTGGGAGCTGCTGCTCTCTCATGCTGAGACAGACAGAACAAAGCCTCTCCAGGCTGCTCTCCAAGGACACCCAGCCCGGCCTAGGCCCAAAATGTGTAACCCAGCATCTTGAGAAGGGGGGCAAGCTGAGGGGAAATTACATCAGTAGCTAAAGTTTAATTGGTGAAATTGGGTTGATATGCATTGGACCAAAGCTATAAAAGTGTGAAGAACTCATGACTCGGGGTCCATCTTGGGTGTAGCCTTTGGCCTGCCCAGGGTGTGCCTCTGAAGGCCTTTCAAATAAATATCCACCTTTATTCCCTTACTCCTGTCTAGTCTCTGTTTCTAGGCTGGCCTCTTTAGGCACCAATCCCACTGGGAGCTGTGGGTGTGCAGGAAAAGGCTCCGTCACTCAGCAGTGCTGCAGGTGCCTGGGGGCTGCCAGGAGCTGCCCTTTCCCTGCTGCTCCCATGGCTGGAGCCAGAGACAGATCCCTGCCTCTGTGTTTTCCTGCCGTGTGCCAGGAGATACCTGTTACAACTCCCAAAATATGTTGGCTGTGGAGCGCTGCCCGATTACCTTAGCCCTATAAATAGGACAAAAACACACCTATGGAGGTGATGTAAGAGAAGGCCTGTGTTTCCCTCTGAGCAGCATCTCCGACACCTCGCTGGTTGTGTTTCACTTGTAACATTTCAGCGTTTGCCAACAGGATTATTTTCACCCCCTCTGCAGATGGCCAGGTGTTATTATCACTCCACCCACGTGCCTCAGTCTGCTCACAGTCCCGCTCCTGGCAAAATTCAATCTTTGCTCCTTTCTTGACCCGTGCTCATCTTCGCATTGCTTTTTAATTAATCCACGGTTAGCTGAAGCTCCTGCCGTAAATCAATGATTTCCTTTCAATTCTTGTTAAAGATTTTTCATTTCCCTAAATTTGCAGCACGTTGCTCGGGAGCTGTTAACAGCACACTTTTCTCTCATTATCAAATCAGCGAGGAACGGGGTCAATAAAGCAAAAAAACATAAACCCAGCACTGAGGACCTTCAGGCTTAAAGACATTTCTATCTGTCCCAGACACGCTGCAAATGAAAACATGGTCTCTTGCCACCTCGGAAGCTACAGGCCAGATCCTCTCTGGGTGTAAAGCACCAGGTTTTGGGACACACACATCATTTCTTGATTTACACCAGCTGAGTATTTGGCAATTACTCTGTCTACTCTCTAGCTGTGGGAAGAGCTCTCTGTGAAACTGCCCCTCAGACAGGAATCACCGGAGTTTTCTAAATGCAAATTTTCACACCTTTTCATTTTGGCAAGCAGAATATGGAGTTCTGTGTGAAGTTCTTCAGGGGATGCTCGCATTGAGGATGTCTCTGTGCCACAGCTCAGCATCTCATCTCTTAGCACCTTTAGTTCTTAAAGTTCTAATCATCGTGGGGTTCAGTTTTCATCGTGGGGTTCAGTTTTCGTCATGGGGTTCAGTTTTCAAGCCACTGGCAAATGGAAAAGAGCCTTAAAAATCCCAAGACTTCCTAACAGTGTTTGCTTTAAAAAGACAAGATGAACAAATCACACGAAAGAGAGTGGTGAACATACCTACCTGTTTGCATAAATGGCACGAGAGGCAAGTCACTGTTTAGTTCAGTGGAGGAAAATGCAAATTATAACACATTTTAAGGTAGTTTGTCAGGGTGACCATGTGCTCAGCGAGGTCTGTGAGCTGCACACACCAGCCCTCAGCCCAGCTACAGCATCCTCTGTGGCTCAGGCCCATGCTCACCAGGCATGTGAATCAAATTAAACTTTTAACTTCTTTTCTCCACTTACCCTTCTGTGAATTTGGGTCTAAATTTTCAGAAAATTGCACGCACCGTTCCTACGATTATGCATGTAATCAATTAGTTATTTATGTGCACAACTACTGTGACCAGGTATGCAAATCTCCGAGCAGCTCTTGCCATTTTCCGATAATTTAGCCCTTTGTCGTTTATCCATCCACTTTTGTTCGAAGCACCAAGTTCATGGAAATTTAACTCATTTGAAACATATGTGTAGATCCATACGAACTGCCCAAAAGCGCCACAAAGAGAAAGGATAACCTTGTTGTTAAGGCAGGAGAGCGCGAAATCTGGTTTCCATTCTGAGTTCTGCCACACATTTCCTGTGTAACCTTGGGCAAGTCATGAACTGTAACCCAGCTCAGTGGAGCTGACCTACATGGAAAAGCAGACAGAGCCATCCCTTACTCAGAGAGGTTATTGAGGCGTTTTCTCTGTTAGTGCACAGGAAAAATACCAAAATAAGTGAGTGAAAGGTGCTAAAGAATTATAAGGTATCAGTAATGGCAGATCAGTAATGAGAGATGACCTGTGTTCAGTGAAAAAACAGCAAGTAAAGGGGCAAATTGAGAACTGAGCAAAGAAAACAGCAAATTCAAGCAGGGAGATGAAAGAGAACCAAATGGTAACAGTGAGAATGAGCAGGCATGTGAGTAATTAACCTTTATACAGCAATTTTTACTGTCCTGCTTGGTCTTGTCCTTTCACAAAGGGCCACAGTGTCAGGAGATATTTGAGAAGAGCTGAGCTGGTTAATGTGGCACTGGCCACCTCACAGGCTGTCTGATTGGCATGAATTATTCTTCATTAATCAGGGTAATCCTGACAGGGTTATTAATGCCAGGTACTGGCCAAAAGCTGGTGGAGAACATTGTGTTATTGAAGCAATTACTAGAGCTGTGTTCAGTTAGAGGGAAGCGTGCACTCTTTGTTTCCTTGCGCACCAGAACAGAACTGCAGAGTCAGTTCTGTGGCTGCCATGGCGTCCTCCTTTTTGGATGAAATATGATTAGATTTGCACATTACTTCACTAAATGTTTGGGGTACGGCCTTGTGGGAGCCCTGCAAATCATAACATATTCTGAGAGAATACATCTCCTGTAAAAAATTACCTAATTTTGTAGCTGACCTAGATATGGCACTCACACTGACATCATTAGGAGTCTAGAGTAGACTGATAGCAGTATCTGGCCCAAGTTTATGACTTAATACAGCAAAATGTTCAGTATCCTCAGATCCAGCTGGGATAAAATGTTACAGCTGGGGGCTCCATGTAGCAAATTTCCACTTTGATTAACAAAATAATCTTTCCTGGTGAGAAACGAAACCAAGTTTTTGGAATATATTAAAGATTGTATCTCTTTACCTCTAAAAAAAAAAAAAAAATTTAGTGAGTCTTCATTTCACAGGTGATATGCCTTGGAAGAAATTGGAAATAAGAAAAATGAACATTGAATGAAAAAAGAAAATTCTGGTACATTAATTTTAAGGATTTCTGAGCTTCTGGCGAACGTTTGACAATATTCCTTGACACAAACCTCTAAAGGAATTGTGATCCTGCCAGTCTAGGGGCAGTGGAGACTCCCANCCTGCCAGTCTGGGGGCAGTGGAGGCTCCCACTTCATCCCACCCACCTTCAGCACTGCTCTGTTCCTTCAACCCAGCATCCTGCATGGAAAAACCCCAGCGATTCCCATTACCTGCTTGGGAGTGAGGAGGCTGCAAGGGATGGGTGTGAGTGCATCAGCCTCCTGAGTCCCCTGGAATCAATCCCTGTTTGAGTTGGAGCATATCTTTTGGAAAAAGATATCATCTTGATTTAAAATGTTCCAGTGAGGGAAAATATGCTATAAACGTTGGGAAATTATTCTAATGGCTAATTAAACTTAATTAAAAACCTGTGATGATCAGAGAGGAGCTTCACAGGGGTCCTTATCAGCTACAGAGAAGGAGCCCAGATTTATTTGTTTTTTACAGGGGAATTGCACCTGTGTGACGTCACTTATTTTTTTTAATCCTTGACTGAAATACAAAAACACACTGCAAAACCCTGGCCAGCAGAGTGATTAGAGGAGTCACCAACCCCTTCCAGATCTCATGAGGTGTCAAAACACAATCTGAAAAATGGAGGTAACAGGCATGTGCTGTGGGAGCAGTTCCAGCAGTCTTCAGCCGGTCTTCATTCCTCTATCTGAGCTGAAGTCACTGGAAAAAAACCAGGCACTTCCACAACAAGATTCATCAGATCTTAATTATGCTCCTACCTTGCGTTTGGAGGCATGAACCACATTTGCAGTGGGGTTTCCAACCTGGTTTAGGTGCTGCCTTCAGAGCAAGGGTTCAGTTGTTGGTGTTTCTGCCCAGCCTGAATCCCTGAGGAGCCCCCAGACCAGGGTGGCTTGGCCCAACCATACATGCATAAGCTTCTCTTTCTTCAGATGAATTATCCCTTCCAGCACGGCAGAAATACCCACTTCCCTCCCTGTCTGGGTTTTGGTAACCCCTCAGGTTTTGTGAGCAGTCACCACTTCAGAATTTGAGCCCGAGGGGAATTCCTTCCAGCGCAAATGGAGTTAACTCTGGGAATAAGCTTCCTTAAACTGCAAGTTCCTCAAAGGAGAGCTCCATGTTTCATTTTCCCTCAGTGTTGTGCTCACCTGCAGGCCCTAGAGAGTTAACAACCACAATGCAGAGTTACGCAGGTGGAAACTTAAAACAAGAGGTCGGATGGGAAACTCAGCTTTCATCCATGGCTGGGGTCATCACTGGAATGCAAAGAGATCCTTTCGTTTATAGAAGGCTCAGTAATTGTAGGAGGAATATTGTCTACCCCCTTGTCCACTCTCCAAAGAAATTACCTAATAGTTTCCAATTGAGATGGCTTTTAAAAGAATTTGGGTTTGATTCAGCCGTCATCTCAGAATAAGGAAAAGTATTTTACTCTTCAATTGTAATTTTCATTAGCTGCCTAATGCTGGTTGAAATTCACACCATTCCTCAACCCAACACATGCTTCTTAAATTTTCACTTCCTTTGATAATAGAAAACATAGAACGCATAGGTGAAAGGAATAATCTGCTGTACCTCGAACCCAAGATCCAAAAAGTTCCTTAAGAAACTGGATTTAATTTCCAGGCAGGGAAGATGAGGCAGAAGGAGCTTGAGGGCTTTGTCTGGGATCACACAACAAGGCAGCAACTGACCTGGGAATAAAATCCAGGTGTACTGTGTAACTTCCATGTGCCATCCTCTAACCAACACTTCCATCCCAATCCCTTCTCTCTACACCTCTATCTGCTCTTAGCAGTGTTGGCAAAGTGCAATTTTTGTGCAAGGTTCCAAAGAAGAGCAAGCTGTCTTACCTGAACCTGCCGAATATCAAAATGCTGCTTTATTTTGCTTTTATGGGTGATAAAATGTCTATTCCACCTGTCAGCTCCTGCCACAGAAATAACAACTCTGACAAACCTCAGTGCTCATGTCCGCTGTCGAAAGATCTGGTCACTGAAAAGATGAAAAATGTGGTTCAGAATGGAAAAAATATTCAGCTATTTTGAAAAATACAATCAAGGTAGACTTCCTTCCTGAGTCCTCTGATGAGGCTTTTTAAATGTTATTTGTTAACTAAAGAGTGTCTTGTTGGTGAACACGTTCAAAAGTAGTACTTAGGCCTGACCTAAGGAGGAAGGGACTGTTTCAGGAGGGCAAGGCCCAGCTACAAAGAAGTGATAATGGAGATGCCTTTGAGGACAGGGATGCCTGCAGAAGCCACAGAGATTCCTCCTTTTGTCTCCAGACAGATGACAAGGACCAGGATTCTTTCACACACAGAAAGAAACAATTGCTGGGTGCTTGAAGGAAATTCAGTTGAGCCCCAGATCCTGTAAACTACGAATCTTTTGTTCATACAGAAGAAAAATATGATGGTTGCAAGTCCCACATACATCAATATCAAGTTGTTTGGGGTTTTTTTCAAATAATTAGGCAAAAGCTTTCTCTGGTTCCTCCCACAAAATGCCTTGGGAACTCGCTGCAGATCCCAACTGCCAAGGAGTTGCCCTTTTTGTTCAGTCTAAAATACGTCTATATTTTTCTCCTCCCCAATTAGATAATCTTTATTTTTTCATTCACCTCGGGCCTAGCTGCATCACTTTGACCTCTCTGTGAGGCCTGGGTAAATCCTGGAGATGCTGGGCCACAATTCTTAAGAAGGAAACTTCAAGTTCTTTCCGCTTCAGTTGCCCTTCACATGTCTGAGGCAGTTAACGCCGCTGCCCCATAGTCTGCGTGGCAGGAGCTGTGTGCTGGCTGTGGCACCCATTGTCTGCATTTTCCCTCTCGTTAGTCTCCTTGACCTTTCATTGTCTTACTCCTGCAGTGTCAGGTCAGACTTAGTGTAGGTCCCCCTTCACTAAGGACCCCTTTCCTTTCGTGGATCACTAAGCAGGACAATTGCTCTATCCATCTTTTCAGGGTCTATTGTCGAGCCCCCCCTGAGCTGAGAAAGGTTTGATTCACTGGGAAACCATTTTGGTCAAAGGGAAACCTGACTATGTGTCCTTTTAGGAACTCTGTCTTAATCACTGACTTTTTTATCTGGGATATGAAGAGGATTCAGGAGATCAAAAGGTTTGGGAGTACATGGGTTTGACCACATTTTTCCTGGAAATAATGGGAAACCTCCACTGAAAAATGAGCTCCGTTACAATGGGCAAACAAGAAGGAAAGCCACATAGTGTTCCCAGAGCATTCTGAATCGTCAGACCTTCAATAGCTTCCATAGAGAAGGGGAAAAAGTAAACAGAAAATGTAAATGGAATGTAATAATTAATGGACCTAAAGAAACAGACTCATTTGATTTGCGCATAATCGCTGCCTTTAAAAAAGAGGTAAGTCAAAAGGGATCGACAGAGCAGATGGAGAAGGCTGAGGACTGGAGGTTCAGTCTGCCTGGGTGGGTGTATGTGGGGTTGCTCAGGATTAGCAGCCTGTCTCACCTCCACGAGTAGTTACACACCCAACAGCCCCACGTACTTCCCAGGAAAAGTCACAGAGATCCTGCTGGAACATCACAGGGGAGCTGTGTTGGGTTTGAAGGTACCAGTTCAGCCGCAGTCCTGCTGATGCCTTGAAGATTTCCTCCTGCATGGAAACCCTGACCTTTATTAGCAATTATAAGGCCAAATTATATAAGACGATCATAAAACTGCTACACTTCCAAGGAAGTTCACCAGCAGCAACCCTTCCCATCCAGGCAGCTCTTGAAACAGAGATGTATGTGCCTCTTTATTTTCCAAATATCAAATCATTTATTTCAAGGACTTACCGAAAAACAGGAAGAATGAAAATGCCTGTTTTCCTGCAGCGGAGCTGGAACCCTTTTACCTACTCATGTGCCAAAATGCTTTTATAAATGAGCATTTTGCTCTTCCTTCAACTAGCCATCACCTCTGCACAGAGTCAGCTCAAGCCTCTTCAACAAGCAAAGCTGAAAGTTGCAGTGTAAGATAAAAGGGAGGAAAGGGACTGGTCTTGGGAAGGCAGGCGAGCAAAGGGAGGAACTCGGACAGAAAGTCTTGGAGAGCTGGACTCATATTCCTGCTATCAATAAGATGAAAGAAAAAATGTAAGCAGAAGCCAGTGACTCAACTTTTCCCTTTGACCCAGGCAAAATCAACAGGGAGCCAGGTTGTTTGCCTTTCTCCAGGGATCTACTTTTCCTAGCAATTATCTCAGCTTCTCCTTACGTTTTTTTCCCCCAAACTTTTAGCAGGAGTAATTTAGGATTTTGCTTCGGAAAGTACCCCACTTTAAGCTAAAGTTTGTATTTAAACTTCAATACATGCTGAGACTTTTACATGAATAAGAGAAAACAAGTCAATCGGATATAGTGAGCACCTCTGCACTGGCTTTTGGATGAGGAGCTACTGCTGGCCCCAAACAAGGAGATTAAACAGACTAAACATTTCTTCTCCATTTAAAAAAAATAAATGGAGAGGAAAAAAATCCTTTTAGAAAGACAGAAAAGTCAAAATAAAAGAAAAATTTCTTTGCCACGAAGAGTAAAAAGTGACAATATCTACATCTGTGGTATTTCAGGTGTACATAAGTGTAGAATTGAATGAGATGTGAACTGCTCCTTTCTTCTACAGCAAAATTGCTGAACATGGCATTTCTTGGATGAAACACAGACATAATCCTTGTGATATTTGCATTAAGTATGATGAGGAGAATTATTTTTTTCTTTACTGGCACATATTGCCACAGTAGGAATGACAATATTTACAGTAACTTTAGTGCCACCTTAATTTGCTGCTGCCATTTGATTTCCCAGTGTCAACCGATCACTTCAGGTCAGCAGTGTCACTTTCTGCCAACATTACCAAATAGAAGTGTCTGGGATATTAAAAATGCTTGCATTTACATATGAGAGGAAGGGGAAAAGTGATACAAGCATTTCCTGTACTGTAGAAACACCAGAATACTGTTTTGGTTGAGCTGTGACTGGCTCGCTGACAAAGTTCTGCTCCACAAAAGTCTTAGGTCCTGATCCTTAGTGACACTAAATATCGATTTTCTATTAATGAGGTCACAAATATGAGAGAGAAGTGATCGGTGAAGGAAAACACAAGTATTTCTGCTGATCTGGTGGAATCAGTGTAGCTGCAGCTTCGAATTCCCAGTCAGAGAGCAATACTGTGGGATATATTCCAGCCATACCAGGGAAGCCCTTGGCAAAATGGAAGTGCAAGGTTAATATTATCTGGAAAACTGTTGAGTTTTATGCACACTTAAAGCTTGATCAAGAGAGCTTTGCTGAACAGGTCTAAGGATCTAATGACTGTCTTGTGAATTTACAGAGGTTTGGTCCAGGAACATCCTGGAGGAAATACCTTTAAGCGGGAACAAGGAATTGTTTTCCATTTCCCTGGTGGCTGCACCTCTTTGACTGTGGAAGCAGCGAGTTGTCCCAGGTATCCTCACAGCTCGGTCTTTCCTGATGAGCTAACTTGGGTAAAATTTGTTACGGGCCCCAGGAGAAATTAATTCCCCTAATTAGACTGAGAATGTAACTTTGCACAGCTAATTTGGAAAGTTTCGTACTGCCTTCTCTGCCAGCAGATTGGTGGGGGCAGGACCTCCAACAAAGTCACGGCAAAAGGAGGAGGGTCACCTTTTCCATTTGCACGGTTGGATCAGGAAGAGAATGACTTACTCTGCCCGTCCCAAACTCCCACTGAAACGAACAATCCTGCTCCTCACAAAGGACTGCTGCACATTTAATGGCAGCACGGTCACTTGCATAGCTGAAGACATAAGGTTTGTAATATGATTGAGCTAATTGCTTCCAGAGGGAAAGAAACAGAAAGAAGCTATTAAAAGGTATCCAATATCTGAAAATCAGATTTCCCTCCCCCAGTCCCCCCCCCCAACTAATTATGTTTGCAGAGCTTTAAATGTCAGGTGGAACATAAATTATTAACTATTTTTCTTGTCATCATGTGCATTTTCTGTCTTTTGCTAAATCTTTTCTCCACTATTGGTTCATGCTAATAGCTTCAATAGTGGAATACACTACTGACAGGTGGGCAAAATGAGTGTGCATTCTGACTAATTAGTTTCAATTAGCAACTAACTCTTGATCTTTTATTCAACCTTGCAATTTTCTAATCTTGAGGCACTGAGTAAGTGCAAAGTTGTATTAACTCCTGTTTTGTAACAGCAGGGCCAGTAGCTGGTTAAAGTCACAGGAAAGATTCCCATTAACTTCAGTGGTCTGTGAATCAAGCTCTTGATATATATAGAAGGCCCCTGAAAACAAAGTTTTGTTTTTTAATGTATTGTCTCATTTGTTGAATAGCATGGCTTGCTGCCCAGTGTTATGGCAGTTCACAATGACTATTCTTCCCACCCATTCTCCTTCTCCTCCTTCCATTAATCAGTGATGGGTCAAATTCAAATGTTTTGGAAGTTCTGTCTGGTTTTGATGTGACGGTACATAAAAATATCTACAAAGTGGTTATTAGGGTGCTTGGTGTGGCTGCATTTGTCCTGGGGAAACCTCCCCCTCCTCTCTGAGGGCAGCAGCACATTTTGTGGGAAGGTTGGCAGCTCTACAAGGTCTTCTTTGAGGCGGGCTCCACTCCCTCTGCCCCAGTGGTACATCCATCATTTTTGGTTTTCCTTTCCAAAATGCTTTTCACAAAAGTCACTTCCTTGTTTCACATTACTCCATGCTTTGTGAATTCAGACTGAGACATGCTGTGAACCAGATCCATATCTGGTGTAAATCAGCATCATCCTGCTGCTCTCAGTGGAGCTGCAAAATTCTGTAACCCATGGAGGATCTTGCCCATGAACTTTCTGCCCAAAGGGGCAGCTTTGGTGGAATGAAAAAGGTTTCATGTGTTTTGGGGAGAGATGCTGGCAGGAACAGCAAATGGCAAATCTCACCTGAACAAGAAGGTGTTGAACTTCACAGATTTTGACATCTCTGTTCTGCCTAATGAGATGATTTTTTTCCTCTGACAACCCTCATATTGTCCATTTCTGGGTACTAGAAACTGGTGCAGAGCAAAAAAGAAAACAAAAAGAACCAGGCTGATGAGAGCTCAATTAGTATCACAAAATAACCCTGTATAAAAAGATCTTCTGCACTCCCATTTCCTTATATAACTCACCACCCCCAAGCACCTTTTTAAAAAGTTCCTCAAAGTTTATTCAAGGATGCATTTTGGTTAGGTTTACAGTATTTGTCACTTGCTGGCCAGAAGTGACAGAAAGGATTTCAGTGTGCTGCTCTTGCCATGCCTTTAATTTAGAGTAAGTGATTATACATGTCTGACTGTCAAATCACTGCATGCAGCTTTTGTGGTTGGGGGCTTGTTTTATCAAAGAATTCTGCTGAACCTCTTCCAAACCAGAGCTCCCATGTGTATAATTATATTGTATTTTCATTATATAAACTTTATTTTTGAGACTGAAAACACACGAAATGATTATGGGAATGTGCGTCCTACACGACACCGCCACGTACTTGTGGGAAGAGAGGTTTGTAACATAAACCAAATGTTGCCATTAATATACAGGTACAAGATGCATCCTTGTGACTCATAAAACTAAGGATGGGCTAGAGGGATCTGAAAACACGGGCAATTGAACTTCAGATTGAAGGAAAACCCTTATTTTGTGTTAAATAGCACCTGATACTCTCTGGGAGGAGATCTCAAGGATTCGTAGCCCGCAGTCGAACAGTACTTGTATGGCAAATTCAGGCTCTTCCAAAATATCTTTCAAACTGATCCTTCAAAAAATTGTATTCCTTCATTAATGCATTTGATTGGCACAAATGCATCTCTGTTAGAGACCTGTTTTGTCCTGGGACAACTGCTTTGGTGTTTTGCCTAAAAATTGTACATTTGGAGTTAGGTCCTTAGTTCAATCTCATTGCCTTCTGTCACAACCCAATGAGGAGGTAATTTTGGTTTGAACAGGTGCCACAGAGACCAACATTTCAAGAGATCTTCAACAGAATATTGCTTAAGGCAGGATCCAAAATTATATGCCACAGCAAGGTCTGGCTGGGAGGGATAAAGTGGATAAGTTCTGAGTAAGTTGCCATCACCTTCATGTCCACAGTCCATATTCATTCATAGGGATTCAGAGATTTTATTTCATTAACAAAGCTGTTAAGCTTTGTCCTCCTGTCATAAACAAGGAACTGAGTCACCACGTAGATTAAACAATTTACCAACTCCATACTAAGCGTGTCCACATGATTCAGCACTTGAATTTCCACTCTCCTGCACCCTTATCCCATTGCCCTAAACGATAAACTGTCTTTTATTTCAAATACTTCTGGTAGTTTTTCTGTCTGCCTCACTAACTTTTGCTTGACTAATAGTGATTCTTTAAAAAAACAACCCTCAAAAGAAATCAAGACTCTAAAGGGTATGTCATGAAAGCAAACCATTTCTTTTGTATATATATAATATATTTATGGACATATAAACATATGAACACAGGGAGCAAGAGAGAGACACAGAGAGCGAAGCAAAGCACACATCCATCATCAGAGCAATCTGTGAGTCACCCAAGACAAATGCTAACTCTTTCAAGGCAATCCTATACAATAGATCAATAAACAATATCTTCAGTCTCTGGCTGGGAATTTAAACCTAGTCATTTACAAGCCAAAAAATAGGTCAAAGAATAACGGTGATAACTTGCCTTATCATCAGGCAGGGTGTGTGACAAGCACACTCACGTGAGCTCTGATTTTTCTGTCAGGGTGACAGCTCAGAAGTCATTCATGTCACAGTGCCATGAACCTGAGCGGAAAATCAGAGACGGGTTTTTAAAAAACACCTCTTATAATTATGTACCATTTATAAATTAAGATATTACAAACTTTTAAAAGGACAGCAAATGCAGAACAATACCTGAGTTGAATGAACACAGGGCTTCTTAACCACCAGAGAAGTCACCTGAAGAGAGTTTTGCAGCTCAGTGTGGCAAATTCCTGCATAGCATTCTCAAAGTCCCCAGCCTGAGCCACTTTGAGCTCAACTGCTCTTGGGCAGAGAGAGTTTGAAAGCTGGTGAATCACTGCCGAGCAGTAATGTGTATTTTCATAATCTTCACTCTAAGGAATGTCCATTCAACATCCCAGCTATTGACCATTTGATAAGGGTGCAGATGGAATGTGGTTTCCACATTTGGAAGCACACTGGGGTGAATCTGTTCCTGAAGTATGTTTATGTTTGAGGGACTTTGCATGCAGGCTATCTCCTCAGTGGCACGCTAAACTCTGCTCTCCAAAGACAAAAGTGCAAGAGGCAGTGTGGAGGGGGAGGAGATGGATCCAAAAGGATGGAAAAGCTGCAAAATGCATTTCTTTTAGAACACTGAAACTGGATTTTCAAGATTTGAAGAGCCTTTCTCATTTGAAGGAAAAATAACAAACTCCGACAAACTCACCACAAATGATTAAGTGTTGGGGGAGTCTGGAGCTGTAAAACAAGACACCCTGTTTCCAGGTATCTCCACAATGAACACAATTTGACAGTACGTCGTGTGTTCAAACACTGAAATCTCTCACAGTGTTTCCAGGTGTTTTTTGCAATTTTCAAAGCTCTCCTAATTTTACACCATGTCCTTCCCTCTTTCCATACCTCCATGCGGGTGCTGACATGTGCTGTCACTTAAAATTTGTCTTTCTCACAGCCCGAGCAATCATTTTTGGTGTCAGGGAGGGGTTTGCCAGCATTCTATGGCATGGCATTTAGGTTTGGCTCCCATTGTGTGCATATTTCCACTGAAGGCAATCAGTTCACATCAGGTATTCTGCAGACCCAGTACTGAGCTTTCTTATCATTTCTAGAGAGATTAGAGCTAGAAACTTAACTTAACTGGCTTGAGGACGACACAGAATTATCCCTGGATTTGCTCCCAAACTCATGTAAACAGCTTCCCCACTCCCAAAATAGCTCCCAAACTACCTTTCCCCCTCCTCGCACTTCTGCATCCCTCCGCACTTCCTGATGTTGGCAGGCACATTTCAGAAATAGCCATTACAATGGTGTTTCCACTCCGAAAGAGGAAACGCTGGGTGGGAGGAGTTATGAAAGGAACAGAGGAAGCTGAGCTGTTTCCATCCCATCCCAGGCTGCACTTTTGCAGCGAATAGGTGGAAATCTGCGGGGTCCCGAGGCAGCGGAGCCCCAGGGCTGCGCAGCTCCAGGGAATGCGCCCGGCGCGGAGCGTGTGTGGCTCCCCGCATCACTCAGCACAGCTGAGGCTGACAGGCAGCTCTCAAGTGTTGAACAAACTCAATGAATCAAGGTCAGGCCGGAGTCAGCCCCCAGCGTCCCTCCCTCCCTCCCTGCAGGACTCACGGAGACATGAAAGGTGCCGGGCGGCTCCTCAGCCCGGCCGGGGCTGCTCCGTCACATGTCCTGTCAGCAATCCAAGATGTTCCGTTCCGAACTTTTCCACCAAGCCAATCGCGATATTTTCTGGCTCTGGCCCGGCGCAGCGCTTGGCCGGGGCTATGGGAATGCGATGTCAGAGCAGGCTGTGTGTCCATGGGCTGGGATTGCTTTCGTGCGTCTCCACCTGCTGGCTGGCATTCCCCGAGCGCAGCCGCCCGCCGGGATGGATGACAGCGGGGCCCGGGAAGCAGCGAGCTCCGGTGGGAAATGTCACTCGGCTCCGCAAGGAGATGGGCACAAGAGCGCGCCAGGAGAGATCATTCCCTAATTTGAAAACGAGCAGCATCCTGCAGGTGACAGGTAGAAGGCCACCGAGGTTTTCCCCACAGCAAGCTTTTGAACTTCTGGAGCCTCCCTTGAGAAGATAAGCAGTAAGAAAGATTTTTGGGGGGGGGAAGGAATTCATAAAGCGTGGAACTGTCAGCGTTTTATTTCCCTACCAAAACCAGATGCTGAGAATGTTAACGTGCTTTCATTGACACAGCGAAGGAGGGAAATTGTTTATTAATATCTGGAAGCATGAGCATTCTGGGGCCCACAGCTTAGTTGCTGTGTGGTTAGGAAAGCAGTTACTTAGCAAATGCAGGCAGGCAGCTGTTTCAAATGGAAAGGAATAGAAATGATTAATGACTTCTATGCTTTAAAGAAATGAACCCACAGGATTTCTTTCTTCTACTGTGCTGTCCCACTTGGCCATTTCTGTCATGTGCCCTGGGACTTTCTTTGGAAGTTTTCAATGGTCTGTCGTGAACTACTCTTTAGAAACTTACTGGACCAGATCTGGAGCCAGACAGATGCCAGCTGTGGATGTGACCCATTTGTACATACATTTACAGACTCTGAGCACAGACTATCAACACTTGATATTCCATGAACTTTGTCCTGCAGCAGCAATAGTATATCTTGCTTTCAGACACCGCAGTGATGAGCCCAGTATTGACTCCTGTTTAGAGCAGGATCAGTGTCACCTTTTCCCTCTCTCAGCTGCATTTTATCCAGGCTATATTGTACACTGGAGCAGGCAAGGGGCACTCTCAGGGACCCAGCCAATGCAAGGAATGAGCCTTTCCTTTGTCAGTCATGTCAGATATCAATATGGATTATTGGGATTTTAGCATCTCCTGCACTTCCAGCCGTGGCTTGTTTTTATCCTCTCCAAACCACTCACTCCATCATCTGTCTCCCTCTGGTTCTTGGGTCTTCTTGGCGTGGCATCACAAGGCGGAAAGGGCTAAAAAGGGGATGAGGAAGAGAAAGAGGAATATGGAGAAAAGAAAAAGGAAGGGTTTACAAAACAGATAATATTCTCACTGAATTGTTTACAGGGAGTCATCCACCCAATTTTATTATATTACTTATCAGGGGGGAGTAAGTTCTCCCCTGACTTGACTTCACAGAATTATTTTGAATTTACTTCTGTTCAAAAGGGTGCATACCTTGGCTCACTAAAGGCTCTGTTGCCGTATTTTTGATTGGTTGTGTGTTCAGAAACGTGAATGTTTGCTCTTCCAAAGTACTATCCCCTTTCAAAAGGGATACAACTGAGCACTGAGAACAGGAGAGATGCTACAGAAAGTGGTGAAGGTGCCCATTGCACACCTGTGTGATTGAACACATCCAAGCACATTTATCACATACCTACACAGGCAACACTCCTGGCAGGTCAGTATATTCAGTTTTTGTTAGCACCAGAGACACGACTAAATCAGCTGGCTCTGTGAACTCCAACTCATCCAAGCATTGAGAAGGTGCATGAGTTTAATGCATCCTGAATGTGTCTAATAACTTGGCTAAGCACAGGCAGGCAGCTGAATCCTCACAGATTACTTTAAGACCCAGCAGGACTGGAAGATGATATTTCCTTGTCTACGAGGATATCGCTCTCAAGCCATCGTTTCAACACAGGAAGTTATCTGCAACCTGGGGCAACAATGTGCACTTGGACACAATTAGCCTGCTGTCTGATGATATTTAAGAATTAGCCACGTAAGGCTTTCTTACAAAGTTGTCAGAAAGGCTCAGCTGATTATTTGAACTAAGCCTGTTTAAAATACCTGAATAAACTGATGCAAAACAAAAGCAACTTTTGCACGTTTGAACTGCACGCTTCCTTCACATCATTTATTTTCGGTGTAGGAATAAAGACCGGCTGAAATGAATGGTGTTTCTCTTTCTACATCTCGCTGGAGATCTCTGTCAGGTACCCAGGTGAATTAGCACTGATGCCATTCAGAGCTCACAGCAGAAGGATGAGCTTTACACATGTGGGTACCTCATATCACACACGGAGGTATAAACTCAGCTCCGTGTTTCAGTCCACTTCGATGAAAGCAGAAGTTGCTCCAATAGCCTGAATCTTCTTTCACAGGCTATTTTTGAAACTGATATAACTCAGGCAGGAAGTGTGAGTGTGTGTATCTGTGCTGCTGAACACCACATGAGGGCCAGATCTGTTTTCTGAAGTCGATTCTTGCTCCTGGTTTTGTTTCGTTGCTGGTTTTTTTGTTGTTGGTTTTGGGTTTTTTGGTTGTTTTTTTTTTTTTTTAACTGCAAAATACTTCCTGAAAACATATCCCTGGTAAAAAACATATCCCTGGTAATCCTAGAGGGTTTAATAACAAGTATTGAGGTCTTATTCCTACCTGGATCATCTAGCTGATGTGCATATGGATAAATTTCTCTCTTGTTTTCCTGGCCCTTTTTATCTTTCAGTATTTAGTCTGTGCTCTCAGCTGACATTGCCTCAGTTAACATAATATTTCACTGCCATAATGAAAATTCTTTTAAAATAGTGCTCAGTTGAAGGTCCCTCCATAGTACAGCATTTCTGCCACCTGTGAAAAAGCACATTCAAAAAAAGGCTGTGAATTTCATTGTGATTATTATGATTATTTTGTGGTTTTCCCCAAAGCATGTTGATGCTGCGCAGAATGTCAGGCAGGTGAAAGAGTCACGTGCACCATTGGCAAACAGATCCTACATCAGTGGATGTCCTCAGGCCTCAGAGTTGCACTACCAGTGAGGGAACATTGATTTTGAACATTTTACCAGGAATGCCCTCATTAGGGCTTCTGCTTTGGTGAGAAAATGATTGCCTGCAAATTCTCTCTGCCAGTCTCTTAAGTATAAAAAGGTGGGTGGTTTGCTCTTGGTGTTCAAGGCTGGGAGGTGACTGCCCACACTGAAACCCCACAGGGGGATGGAGTGGTCCCAGGCCTTTCCCGGGTTGGTGGCACCTTGTCCTGGCACAGGCTTTTGTCCCTCTTCTTTCTGTCCTGCGAGCTGAGCACCAGGGGAGAAGCAAGCTTCAGCCTAGCAGCTCAAATACCGAAGTAACTCACTTCCCTGGCTGGAACAAGGAGGAACTGTGGAAGGAATTGCAGCTCTCTGAGTCATACTTCCTCCTTGGAGTTTCTCTTGGAGTGGTGCAGCTCTGCACCATGCCTTAGGCTGACACTGGAATCAAGCTGGTCCATCACAAAGTGATAGAAAGAGAAAAGGAAAGACAGTGAGGCACTGGATTATCGTACCCTCAGATCTCCCAATTGCAGCTCTAAATATAGCCAAACATGTAAAAATCTGTTTCTGGAAACAGTACAACTATTTAGCTCCCAACCCTTCAAACAACATACACGAAAAATTTAAAAAAAAAAAAAGCCACCCCAAAACCAAAACCCAAACCCCAAAAAGCCCCAACCAGTTCTCTCCCAACCGAGATCCTGTGTGTGGAACCATGTTAAGCACATTCTGATCTCCAGCCAGCAAGTGAAAAATTCCCAAATGCCACACCTATCCAGGGTGTGACTAGAGACTATCAACTAGTTTATATTTGCACTTTGATATACAGCACATGCTTAACATCCTATGGTGTATCTTTGGAAAAAAAATAGCAACAAGTTTCAACACAGAAATTGTGTTAGATTAGGAGGCCAGAATAAATAAGAGCCAATGAGTTGTAGAATGACTTGAGGTAGCGTATAAGATCTCATCTTAAAAAATAACATGAGGGCAGTACACTGCAGATGAAACACATAATGAAGAAAACATTCCAAACTCCTCATTTGAGAACAGATTACAAATAAAATAGGCTCGGGCATGCCAAGTGTAAAATCTTTGATATGGAAATGCAGTAATGGTTAAATGAAATGGGCTGAAAATCTATTTATCAACAGTGTGTAATGCCTACTTGGATCGTCCCATGAGAAAAGCAAATAAGGAGTAGTAGGAGAATATACAGACACTGTTAAAAGGTTTACATACCTCCTGCTTTAAAATCTCATGACACAGCCCTTCCACCTGGACTGGAGATTTTGAGAAGTTACAAAGCTGGTATGAAAACACACCTCAAAGGATTCAGGAAATATGCCCCGAGACCCAGATTTTTGGGAGTCACCTGCTATGTTCAGTGTATTTAAAAGCGCCTGGTCTCTAGACAATGAAAAGGAGCCCTCTGGCATCAGGCCCCCCGTGAGCATCATTCCCAAAAGCCTCAACCCAGGCCAGGGGGGCTCCACAAGGTCCTCATTGATGGGAACGCCGCTGTGAGAAAGACCAGCAGCCCGTGCTCCGAGTGACACCACCCAACTTCAATGGGCTCCACGCGTCCCACCCAACACGGAATCCGTCCCCTCACTGCTACCTCGGGATCCTGTCCCTTTGTGTCCACACTGGCCCTCTATTCCTTTATTGCCAATGGGCATGTAAGTCATTACTGCGCCCGACATGTGAATCACAAATGCGAGTGCCATGGAAATTAAACTCCCTGACCTGCTCGCATTTTTCTCTTTGATGTCAGCCTGAATAGGCATTTTTGACTGGAACATAGTTTTAATTTTGAGAGCTGGCAAGGCAACCACAACCTTTTCTGCGAGGGAGAATTCTTTGTTGTTCTTCCCAAATTGCTTTCCTAAAGAAAGAGTGTCTCAGCGAGCAGCACCACAGAAGGCCCGGACCGCGTTTGCACCGCGTTCGAACACAGGAAACAGAAAACAGCTCCCGTGTTCCTGTTCACACCAGCAAATGCACAGCCCTGAACTGCACCAGCCTGAGCAAGTTGCGTAATTTCCATTCATATGACACGGAGCTGAAAATGGAAAATATCTGTCATTCATTGCTGAGGACTTCTCCTCGCAGGGGCACCCTGGCTTTAGGGTTGTCGTGGCCACGTGCAACCCGTGGGGCTGCTGCATGCTCCAGGTCTGAGCACCAAAGCACTGGGACAGGCAGAGGTGTTGGGACATGGAGGAATTTGCAAGGCATCCAGGACCAATATTAGATTTCCCTTGGAAACCACGAGATGTTTTGCTGAAACACTGCAGTGGTGCCTGTTTTGAAACAGCAGTTTCCCGCCTCGCTCTCGCTGACCTGTTTGAAATAATAAAACCAGAAGGTTTTCCAGGATGGGTGACACCGGAGCCAGGGATCAAAACCTCACTTGTGTCTCTAAAGGCTTTTCCACGGTTGGAAACCTTGTTCTCGCATCCATCAAACACAGAGGACTATTTTTTTCTTCACTCTCTCAGCCAGGAGGCATCAAAAAGGGAGATGTCCAGGCCACCTCTGTCTTCAGGTCACAATATGGTTCTTATAGCTGCAGGATTTCAGGTAAATAAATATTCCAGAACTAGGAAATAAGCATGCATTCAAATTATACATCCATGCTACCCAAAGGAAAATTTTGTTTCGGACGTGTGGCTATCTGGGAAAAAAATTATTGTTCAATGCACTGTTCTGTAATTTGTCAATTGGACCTTTCCTAGAACTTCCAGTCTGGCAAAGAGGCAGAAAATAGTTTTATGGCTGGGAAGATGGCACAGACATTGGCTTGTGGGAGTTCCAGATGGACTCAATGATTCACATAAAGTCGTATTTTATAGCTAAACTGCTGGAAACAGAAATCTTCATTACAGAATCACTACAAATACCTCCATAGTTAAGACTGCAAGAAGAGCAGACTATTTATTTCGAGCCAATTTTTCAAACCTCCTCAAACACAAACAATAATTGATTGACTGCAAAATGAATCTATCAGGGTCTGGAACACAAATCTGAGGTTAAAGACATAGGAACGGTACTTTTGAAACCTCAGCTTTTCAGCTTTCTTTTCAGGTTTGTTTTCTGCAGGAAACGGGGGAAAGAAACTTGGAGAACCGTGCACTGCTTGTCCGGAGAAGAAGATGAAATTCTAGATTAAATTAAAGCCACCACCATTTTACCATTGATTTTGAAAGAACCAAGGCTGAGAGACAGTAGAGGGAGAAAGGCCAAAGCAAAGGTCTTGGATTTAGGTTTGTAACACCTGAAGATGCCACTACAAGCTTTACAGGACACATTTGCTCCCCTTGCAGTGAGATTTGCAAAGTTCTCTCTACTCAGCTGATTTCCAAATGTACACAAAGGAGGCAAAGCTCGACTCCCAGGTTTAAGGAAGAATGTGGAGGAGCTCTTGAACTGAGTGAAAGCAGTCGGCAGAAATGTGGGTGCTCACGGATTTGTGCATTTGAGGCCCTGAATTTTTGCTGCAGAAACATAATCGGTTAATACGGAGCAGAGGGGAGGTGGACATGACACGGGCTCATCAAAGATCTCAGAAACCAAAAGCTCCTGCTCGTAGGTACCATGCTGTGCTTGAACGGAGTAGTAATGTAATGTAAAGAAACAAGAGTCCAGGGCTGTCCTGTGCCTGAGAAGGCTCCTGGTTAAAACAAAAAAGGAGTTTGTGCTAGAGAAAGGGCGGGCAGACCCGTGAAGTGGATACTGATGTTCCCCATTTGCTTCTCATTCCTGCCAAATAATTCTTATACAGTGTTGGGCAAGACAATTCAATCTCTCTGGGCCAGTTTCTCTGACATGGAGGCAATAAAGAATGATTTCTGTCCCCAGTCCTTTGTTCCTTTTGTCTATACGAGCAGCAAGCTGTTCAGGATCAGGGTTGTATCTTACTGGATGTATTTTCAGTGCTTAGCATAGATGTCTCTCAGCCTCAGATGTGGCCTCTAGGCACCATGGTACTCCAAAACTAATTACATGAGCTTGTGTATTTATTTAGTTAATTGTAATAACTTCAATCAGGATATTGGATCTAATTTTAGCTCAGTGTAAGTCAGTTCATATCCATTGATTGCCCTGTTCTCTCCAGGCCTATTGCTTGTGACAATATTGGTTCACAAGCAGGATGTCAACATGCACATGGACATTTCTATTGTTTGGGGCTTTTTTTTTTTTCCCTGTGAAGTGAGCAGGTGAGGATGCCTTACTGCCTGAAAGTTAACTGATTTAGGACACATTTCAAATATACCTGATGCTAATCAATTTGTGAGGATGTAGAAGGGTTTAACACAACGAAACCACTTCAGGAAGAATGCCTGAATTGCTGAGAGGTATGTTGGATGTGTGCTGAATCACCTCCACACAGGCATCCATCCTCCTGTGCCTTACCTCACTGTAGCAATGTCTGCCTCACTGGCACAAAAACGCACTTTATTATCCTGGAGAAAACCGGGTCAAAGTGCAAAGCAGCCATTCAGCACCCAGTAAAGCCAAGCAGAATAATTTCCTTGATGACGAGAAGCACAAGGATTTTGAAGACCCTTCCTGTGGCTGCTGAGCAGCTTCTCTCAATTCCTGAGCATCCTCAGACTCAGCTGTGGTTTCGTGTCTTAAGGTGTGCTTAGCACCTTGCAGTTTTCACTCCTGACATATATCGATCTTTTTTGTCTAGTTCAGAAGGATCCCTGAAATGTTTAAATTAGAGAGTGCCTAATATTAGCACTGTTTTCCAGAATGCTGCCTGTTAAGCTGAAACAGTGTAGAAGCTCATCGTCTTTGAGAGCAAATTATCACCATGATTTATCACACGGCTGGTTCCTCACAGCATTCCAATTTGATGTTGCATCAAACTTACTTCTTTTTCGGGAGAAAAAGAAAAAAATCCAATGGATTTTCCTCTCCAACAGTGTTCAGCAACCTACAAGCTCCACAGAGACATCAGAAGTCTTTAATGCAGGTTTTCAGAGTAAATGAAACCCTTTTTTTCGGTGTGGTTGCCTTTGTAATAACAGTCTTCTTATTTGTTGGATACTTATGTAACGTAAGATGAAAAGACATTTTATAGCCTTCTGGCAAGAGGACTTAAAATTAACAGCATACCTGTGGCTGCCCTAAGCCAGGGAGGGAGTCATTTTCAGGCCATGGGAAAACTGCAGGTTTGCATCCTTCCCTTCTTCTGACTTACTGGTAACTCGGCATTTCCATGGACTCGTTTTCCATGAGAGCATCACCGTCAGGCACAAAAAGAGAAATCGAGGGATTGGTTCTGATGAGAGAGCAAGAGACCAAGGTGGTAAGAGCCAGCTGTCACCCATCAGCATTCCGAGAAGAATGTGGTGGTTTAACTCATCCTTTTCGTGCTCTAATGCCTGGCTGGGCTCTCCCATCTTTGGATCTCTGTGCCAAAGCTGTTAACTCTCTGATTACCCCTGGCAGCCAGGCACATCCAGAGGCAGGAATCCTCAGCATCCCGGTGGCTTTATGGGCCATATCCTGTAGGCAGGCAGACCCCCCCTGAACCCAAAGGATGTTTTACAAAACAATCAATGGCCCTTCGCGCCGACTCCCCCTCAATGTGCGAAAAGGAAAACCACAAAAAGATAATGATCTCGGGTTTGATCTCGCCCATCCCGGGCTGACAGTAGGGTAATCCCATTGACTCCAGCTGATTTATTCCAAATGACTTTCACAGGCTTTGGGCTGGGCCTTTAAACAAATGTAAACTTGATCAGAACCAAGCCCAATCACATTCATGCCCATTCTTGCTGCGAATATTTGTCTTCCATAGCACGTTTTCACCTGGAACCCGAATGACCTCAGCGCAAAGCTTTCTTATTTAACATTAAGTTGACAACTATTTTCAAACAAGGTAATTACTCTCATTATGAACGCGGGGCGCTTTTAATCCTCAAAGCAGCGGTGCTGGGAGATGCAGTTTCCCGCACATCCCCATTGATTACCAACAAATAGATCCCTCAGCGCTGCGCATCCCAAAGTCATGCAGGTCACGGAGACGTGCCTGAGCTCGCTGGGTGGAGGAGACCGTGGCCAGCAAAACCACCCAGGCTCCTGGAAAAATCCTTGGGATGTTCTGGTGATGCTGCCCTCACCTCGGGGCAGATAAAGACAGGGTTCAGCAGGGTGGCTGAAGCTGACCTTCGGCTACATCCCAGGGTTTCCAGCGCTCCCGGGGTCAGCAGAGCAAGGATTTTGCTCTTCCCGCCCAGGATTTTGGAGGTGAGGGATGCTGCAGCCAGCAGAGCAAGGACAGGCTCACTCTGCCTCTGCAGCGTTCTGAGTTCCTCCTCTGAGCAGCAAGCATTGCCCAGAGCAGCCGGGATGGCAGCGCCATTAGATCAGAAAAGTGACTCACCATTGAGCGAGCCCTGTCAGGCAAGATAAATACAATTTGGTTGTTAGCTAATCTATTTTTGTTTGTGTTCCCAATGCATCCAAGGCACTGATTACATTGCAGTCCGCCATGCTGGCAGTAAGTGCGTGCTGCCACAACGCTCTTTGCTCTGTAAGGAGAACATTCGTGAATACAATGGCTGTATTTGTCTGTCAATATTACATCACTGCTGACGTACCCTGCGCCAGCTCTCTTGGTGGAATAATATTTTTTTGGGTTTCCAGGAGTTGAGTTATGGAAAGGCAATACTTAAGTGGAACAGCATTTTAGTAACTAGAATTCTCATCTAAGAAACACTTCTGCTATCTGTCACCTTCATCTGCCAGCCCTTCCTTCCTGCATCTCTGGGACTGAAGTTTTGTGGCTTGATAGAGCAGAGCTTTGGACTTTGATCTAAGAAGGCAGGCTTGACAGGGGCTGTTTTAAAGAGGCCTTGGAGGATGCTTTTGCACCTCCGTTGCTGAACTTTATCAATGCAAGCAGCTCTCAGGGGTGCTCAGCACCTCCTGAAAGAATTCAGGCTTTGCATTTGGGTTATTTCTGCACATTGTACTTCCTCTAACCTTGTTTTTGGTTTTGTTTAGCATTCACTTAGACTTCAGGATGGCTATTAATGGCAATTTAAAATTTTCATGATAAAGAAAGCAGTTTGCAACTAGAAGGAGAAGAAACCATTGATCTTAAGAACAGAGGGAAACTTTCTAGCTGGCATGGTTGGCAGATCCATTACCAAGTGCCAAACGTCGCAAAGGAGTAAATAGGCAAAGGTGCATGGTAAAAAGGAGGTGAAAAGCATCACAAAACAAATATGCTGTCTTTCTCCAGGTGAATTTAATATAAATTAAGTTGACATACCGGATAAGGCATTTATCCACTGTCACATTTCATGGAAGTCTTTACAGACTCAAGTTAAAGACCTCGCTGCAATCGCTTCGTGATCAAGTCTTTTTCCTGAGAACCACAGAGAGATAACTGATTATTTGTGCAGCCTGAGAAAAAACTGTGGCTTTGCAAAGCTCTGCCATACGTGTAATAGGACTTCAATCATCAAGATTTCTGCTGCTTTTCCCAAACCTGACTGCAAGATATGCGGAAAGGATCGAAACTAAAACATTAGCGATGAGTTTACAGCACTTTGGAACCCGGATAGCTGTGGGTACTTCTCAGGAGAGGCAGGAACACACACTCGCTGTCCATCATTGTGTTTGCTCTCCACCGTGGTCCTTCAGGCCTTCTGCTGCATTTTTACTGATTGTGGGAAATTCTTGCAGAGCCTGCTGGTTAATCATGATAGGTTAAACAAGCTGTTAAGTGATGTGGGAAACCCTTGCAAAGATACTCAGCTGAGGCTGCAAGGCTACACTTTGTGTAGAGGCCCTTTCCATCTGATAGCGCTATCGCTGGTGTGGGCTGTGTGGGAGCCTGCAGCTCCTATCAGCCCGGGCTGGTGCTTCATGCCACATTTCTCATGCAGATGATTCTGTCTCCCAGATTGAAGCCCTAGGCTGGGATGAAAATGAGTGAAGTAACTTGTGTTCTCCCTCCTGAGTACATAACACTGCATTGTGCTGCTCGTCAGGTACCTTCTGAGACAATAGCTAGTTTTTCTCACATATGGCATAAGATATCATCATTATTATCATTACTATTATTGCGTGATATCATTTAACCTAGTCCAAAATTGCATGCCTGGGTGTAATTCCATCTCTCTCCTGATCAGCTGAGCCAGGCATATGAGATAACAGTGCCATGAATGGAGCCAGGGCCCCGAGCTGGTTGGGTTCCCTCAGCTTGGGAGCAAAGGGAGAGAGGGTTTCTAAAGACTTTTCTGTCAGAAGGGCAGGAAAGAAGATGCAGGCTGAGTTGAGAATCTGGTTTTCCTGCGGATAAGATGCATTGGAGCAGAAGAGACTGTGTCTGACTGCTGTTTCCAGGAGCTCCACTGGACTGAGGACTGAAGTTTGACAGCGCCAGAACAGCCCCACAATGGTCACTGCCAGCGACAAAAGGCTTAACTCAGAGTGGGGTAACAGACCCCTGGCCTGATCCCCGCCCTCTTCCAACTCCTGCCTTGTGCTTTCCAGGGGGTGAATCTTAGCAGTGACTTTTCCTGAGGGCGATTGGTGACTTGTAAAAGGGTGGATGCCTCAGGGGCTGCCTGCTAGGCAGCAGTGAAACCAACATCTGGCTTGGCAGGTCTCCTCCTTATCTTCAGCCTGATACCATCAAAGATCTCAGTCTGTCCCGGCTTGGGACTGATTGTCCTCTCTAGGCAGTGAATGACTTGTGAAAGTGGGTAAAATTTGGATTTTCAGGTGGGTTGAGGCACTGTGATGGCACCCAGTCCTGAGGGGGTTTGGTCCCTTTCCATCACCCTGCCCCCGGGCCGTTCCTAACTGAGCCCAGCCCCCAAATCCTCCTCAGGACAAAAGGAGCTGAGGCTTCCTGCACTTCCCTGAGGCAGCTCTCCCGAAGCACAGCGCCCTAGCCTTTCCTTTGGTTGTTGATATTTCAAATATCACTTTATTGCTGCTCCATATCTGCTGGAAGGATAAAAACCACCAGTCAAAAAACGTTTGCTGAGCACAGAGGGTAGGCTGGGACCGAGGGAAGCTGCACTTGCGAGTTCCACACGTGGCACTTGAATTTTCACTTCTCAGAGCAGGAGCTCAGAGTCCTGCTGGCATTTCTGTCAAGGCTGTTTCTCCTTGGGCTGAAGGCACTGTGGGAATGGGGGAGATCTTCGAGGAGCACAGTGCTTCACCGTGGTTATCACAAGGGCATGATTCAGTGGAAAGCATCAGCAGTGCTAGGGAAAAACACAAAGGGGTTAAAATGGCTCATTGTCAGAAAGAATCCCAGACTTAGGGGAGCAGAATCCTTCAGGCATCATCAACACCCTTTATTTCTGCAGGGAAGTCATGCCGAGATTTGAAATGTTTCATTCTCCCAGCTACTATGTTCAGAACTAAAATTCTCCCTCTGTCATTCTGTCTCTTGGTCTTCCCAGGATATTTCTCACCAGAGATGGAACTGGCTCCTGTGGCTTGGGATGAAACTATCCTGATCCGTGTGGTCTGTGCTGAGGAGCTGCCACGCTCAGCCCTGGTTCTCCTGCAGTCAGTGGTGGCATTTTTGGCGAGTTTTTGGCAGCGGGATCCTGGGTGAGGAAGTTTACCACAAACTGCTAGGATCAGCTGCCTGTGCTGTAGATCCGTGCTCAGAATCAGCAGTTTTCTGTGGAAGAAAATCCCAAGGTTTGAAACCAACACATTTTTTTCACCTGCATTTTTGCTTTCCACTGAGGTGCTTCCAACTGGGGAAGCACCAGCAGGGAGTAGTTTGACTTAAATTTCTGGGAAATCTTATAGTAAGGGGAAATCACTGCAAGACCTTTTGTAACAGTTGGACCTGATGATCTTTTCCAGCCTAAATGATCCTATGGCTCTATAAAATCACACCAGCAGAACCACGATCAGGAGATAGCACAGGAAAAGCACACCAAAGTCCCCACTCTTCGGCACTTACAAGCTTAATTGAAGGGTAATGTAATCAAGCTGGTGATTAATCATAAACTTTTTATCAATGGAAAATGAAAGATTTTCCCCGCCAGAGACTCCAGCTCACATTTTGCAGTCACTGTAACTTCATCAAGTCCATGCACTCAATCGTTCCCCACCTGCCCAATGTGAGTCAGAAGTAGCTTCATGGAATCACACCAGGGCAAAACCAGCCCGAAGAGAAAATGGCAAGGTAATAGGAACCCTTCCTTAAACTCTGATACCTGCAGAGAGCCAAACAAACGGATCTGAATCCATATTCCTACCGGGTGATAAGGAATTTTTATGGCACAAAGCAGTGCATTGCCTTGTAGATAAACTGCGTGTTCCTTCAGGACACTGAATTCATAATCCCTGAGGCGAGGGAGCTCATTATCCTTGTTCCCAACAGCACAGAGAGCAGCGTGAAAGACACCGGGAAGCTCATCCTGCTGAATAATGCTGTGACTATAATAGGAGGGAAACACAGGGGGGATACTTTGCTACAGCCAGCGAGGATGAAATGGCCTGGAGTTTACATATGCAGCTTCCCATGAAAGGAGAATAACAGCCTGCCCAATCCCTTCCTATAGCTCTGCTCGTGCCACTGCAGCAACCCCACTGCCAAGCCAAGCCAGCCCATGTAGGAACATAAACACAGCCAGAAATCAGACTTGGCAGCAAATAAAGCCCGGGGTGGGAAATACCTCTCACTTAAAGTATCTGCTGCTGTAAGAGGGTCTCTTTGTAGCAAACTCCCACGCCGCAGCCTTAAAGCTTAATGGTCTGTGAAAGTTATTATGCAACGTTTTTAGCTTTCGATTCCGTTCTGACGGGACTTTATGATCTGTATTACAGGAGAACACTGTTAAGCTAATCACATCCACAACGAATCTTTGTAACAGAATAGCTTCTAACTATTCTGACTTTTCAGAAATACAGAAGGACAAAACTGTCACTGATGTTATTTTCCTCCTGCTTCCCCAAGCCCATCTGTTAGAGCTGCTAAAGATCAAGGGCCATCATTTCTTTCCTTCTACAGACTGCACGGTGGAAAAGACACTTGGCTTCCCAGGGCCTAATTCTGCACTTTTTTATTCCCAGGCACAGACTCTTCAGGCACTATCAATTTGCCTTTTTCTTTTTAAGGCATGTCTGGTATAAGTCATGTCTGAAATACAATTCCTTATTTCTGCTACTGATGACAGCTTAAATGATTAAAAGGAATTTTGAAGTTCTTTGTAGGTTTCTCATTTTCATATTATTGTTATTTTCCTTTCTGCATTTCATTCAGTCCTGGTAGCAGAAGGAGCCTTACTGCAGTCACTTTTTCCTTCTGTTCATTAAAAGTAATTCTATTCTGTTTGCTTTTGATGAGCAGTTAAAAGAAAAGGAAATAAAAATACAGGTACTAAATAGTCTGAAACACTCACCAACTGTGTGTACTTACAGAAAAACTGAATTTGCATCCCAAAATTGTCAAGAAGGGCCCTTTAAGCTTGAAACAGGAGCGGATTCTTTTAAACTTTCCCAGAGAATAGCAGTGACCTTGCAGATCAGATAACCCATGGTCTCCAAGAGTTCAAATATGTCATCAAGACTTTATTTTACTGCTCGATGTTCCTTGGCCTAGTTGCTTCAACCAGGCTAATTGCACCACTCTCCCCTCAAAAAAACCCCCCCACAACCAGAACCAACGTCAGCAGAGCAGAGCTGGGCACATGGCAGGAGCAAGGATAAATGAGACACTGTGTGGAAGGAAGGCTGGAGTTCTGCTGAGTGACTCTGATCTGATGGGTACAACATATTAAAGCCAATGGAAACGTTTGATTAAAAACCTGCTAGATCTTTGCTCGGGGTCTTATCACAAAGCCCTCGCAGGCAGGCAGCCAGGTGCTGAGCAGTAGCACAAATGCTCCATGATGGAAATCCACAGGCCCCAGTCTTCCTCCTTCCACAGAAAACTTGCCTGAGGGATGCCTGGGGTCCTCAGACCTCTGCTGCCTTTTGGTGTCCACAGTGAGAGACTGAGATCTGCTATCACCACCCTGAAAACACAGACAGCTCTGCCAGCATCACCTGCCCCAGCCCAGGACTTCTTGGAGTGTGTCCAGGAAGCCTCAACCTTCCCAAGAAGCCATGTGCCTTTGTGTCAGGTCAACACCTTTCACTCTCTGTGGCTTTATCCAGAAAAATACCAGTCAGTCTTTCAGGAGAGGGGGTTGAGCATCCCAAAGCTCCAGCATCTCCTGCATCCCACTGAGAGGGGTGAGCACCCCAAAACTCCAGTGTCTCCTGCATCCCCCTGAGAGGGGTGGGCATCCCAAAACTCCAGTGTCTCCTGCATCCCCCTGAGAGGGGTGGGCATCCCAAAACTCCAGCATCTCCTTCAACCCACTGAGAGGGGCCAGCATCCCAAAGCACCCTGTGTCCTATCAGTTGCTTTGCAGCCAGCTTGGCTTCACTGACACATTTTCTCTGCTGTTCCCTTCCCCCTGGCTATCACTGGCAGGATGGAAGAACCCAGGAGCACAGGAAATAAAAGCATCCCAGTCGGCGTGAGAACTGCTCCCCTCTGTTCTGTCTCCAACAGGCTGCAGCTTGTGAAATCAAACAGGGGCTGCATGTTAGCACAAAAGTTGACTCCAGCCCATCTCCGTGGATTTTAGCATTAACCGAGACTTTTACTTTCATTTCTATGAGAAATGGATGCTTTTCAAAGTTTTTGAGGAAGTAGCTGTTATTGTCAACAAGCTGTGCTGGTTTTACTCCAGGATGGGCATTTCAGGGAAGTCAACCAGGAGAAGAAAAATCACTTTCAGCAACAGCTACTGTCTAGACTAGTTTAGCCTTAACTTTAAACCATACCCTTAGGCTCCAGTTTAGCAATGTATTTAAACATATATTTAATTTTTAGGCACATAAGTAATTCCGGTGTACCTACTTATTTAAATTTAGGCACATGTTTCAGTCTTTTCCCGAATTAGCTTGTAAACCATTCACAATTTAGCCTCATTTCCATCAATGCAAATCATTGTGCTGCATCATTTGATTGCTCCAGAAGAAGGAAAAAATATTATTGGTATTTCTTGAGAAAATTTTCCTGCTTTTATCCCAACATTTTGCTGGGGGTTCAGCTTTTTTAACCAGTTTCCTTCTCCAGCCTGAACTCAAAGGCAAAGCTGGGATTTGATGAAATATTTGGGGCGTGAAGAAAATATGCTCGAACTATACACAGATTTTAAAGAGGAGAGATAAGGTGGGGGCATGGCTTTATCGTGCACTTCAAGCAAAAATGCAGCCACTCCCCTTTTCCAGATCCTCCTTTTTCCCAGCTCAGTATTCTGGGATGTTACCTGTTCATTTCAAGACATGGTCAGCACTCACACCATGACACCACCAGCTTGTGGCTGGAGGAGACCTCTGGGTGTATTTTGGGTTGATGTAGTTGTTGATCAAAACTGACATCCCTATTTTATTTTGATTTTTTTTTTTTACTTTAATCCCCGTAGAAATGGAACCCACACTCAGAAAGATGATTCCTCTTTTTATTTTTCTTCTCCGAAAAGAAGCATTCACAGTCCAAGGCTGCAAATCGGAGCAGTTTGGTCAACGATGACCAAACACAAATGAAAATTAGCCAACAAAAGAAATTCAGCTGGGTTAAATAGGAGGTTATTATCATACCTTGCATCCTCTTCTGTCCCTACCTGTAACTCCAGGGAGAGTGAGTCAGGTTGAGGACCAACCAGAGGGGACAAATGAGCTGCTGCTGACGCTGTGCAGTGTTCCAGACATGGCAAAAAGAATATAAAACAAACAGGATACAAACATGTAATTCTAGGATTATGTGTTTCCCAAAAAATATGCTATTCCACACTCATTTTTAACCAAATCGAGCTGCACCTCAAGTAAATAAGAAAATACCTGTTGCTACAAACAGCTCAAATTAAGTATAAATTTTTCTGAAGGTTTCACTAAGGCTATAATCTCATCTCTCAAGGTTCTCAGTTCTTCACTTCCTTTACTGATTTGTGGAAACAAGTAGACCAGATTCCCCAAATCTTGCCACCCTGCATCATTATTTATATATTCCCCAATCTAGCGGGGGGCTGCAGATTTGAAATGGCAGCACCCTGCATCCACTTCTTTGGCACACACATAAAAGTGCACAGACACACACACGAGACTAAAGGTGGTAGAAAACCCAGGCAAAGTGAGTTTATTTGATTGTAGTCATTAGGGCTACACATTACAGGTTCCATCCTGCTCCCTTTGAAGTTGGTGGTATTACTCCCATTGAATTCATGTGCTCTGAAAAATGCCTGAGTTTTGCAAATTTATCATTTTGTCATCTATGCTTCAGGTCAAAACTACAATACAGCGTTTTAGACTTGGTTCTGAGCCAAATTATTTTTACTAAAGGTTCAAAGAACGCATACTTGTCCTTCAGAGAGGTGCCAATCCACTTTACGAGCAAGGAGCAGCGTGGCTGAGGATCTCAGAATGGTCTGAGGGATGCAAATATCTTGCAGGTGACCACAGCAACCCCCGCTTCCAGGATCTGCCCAACAACAGCACCTCACTTTAACTGAACAGAAAGGATCAGAGACCATGGAAACAACTTAGATGGGCGTCAGAACTCAATAGGACTTTGATTCTGAAAGCCTCTCCTTCCATCTCAGGTTAATATATAAAGAATTGGGACTCCAAAGAAGGTGAGGAGATTACAAGGGAGCCAGGCACCTGATTTAGTGAACAATGACTCCTAGAACTGCCACTGGCTTGAACTGGAGTTAAGAAGTGCTGAGCACCCACAAAAATCCAGCCCCAGAGGTTCTGTGTACCACTTCCACTCAGAGGGTGTGTTGCAAAGATGCAGCGAGCAGATTTTTCACTGTCAGGCAGAGTTCCCTGGAGAAAGAGTGGACAGAGCAGTGGAGTGAAACAAGAAGTGCAGTGTGTGGCTGCACAGCCTCACCTCTGGGCTCTGGGAGAGCTGCAGAATGGATGGTGGAGACGGTGGCAAAAACCATGCCAGATCTCATCTGTGTTTGGGCCAGGGAGTCCCAAAATAAGCTTCTATCCTCTCACCTTTTTAGTGCTCAGAAAGGAGCACAGGGATGTTCGCTGATCTCCGCAGCTGCCTCTCCCTGCAGCCAACATGTTTAGTCAGGAGGCAAATCTGCCTCCACGGAGCCACCCCACCAGCCCAGCCTACCCTGGATCACAGTTACTAATGCACAGGGATTTTCTGGCAGAGGAAGACAAACAAAATATAAAAAAAAAGACACCCAAGACATTCCTGAAACAGCATTTCTGCAGTGTATGTGATCCATGCTGATTTACTGTCACTTACGGGGAATTACGCCTAAAATCGCCACAAAACATCTCCCTGTGTTTGGTGGTTTTTTTTGGTGGTTTTGTTTGTTTTTTGTCTTTTTTGTTTTTTTTTTTTAAGAAAAATAATAACATTGTACTTCAAATCCTTCTGAATAAGCAATTCAACAACAAACTTCCAATGGTATTTATTATGTGCCTTTGAGATGCCTTCCCATGCTACAAGAGCAAGTGTCAGTGCGGGGAATAGAGAAAATGTTTCTTTACCTTGTAAATCAAGTGTAAATGCTCTGCGTGGCCAAGATGTGCTTTCTCGTACCTCGCACATCCATATCAAACCCCAGTGTCTGTGTTGGCCACTTTCATGCTGATATATTACCAAAACACGCTGTCAGCTGAGCAAAACAGAAGCTGTAGCTGCTGGTTTTAAAATCAAAACATTTTCCACTGAAACATTTTCACTTTGAGGATGCTGGTGCTTAAATACATTGTTTATTCACCTTGTTACTGTCTGCCAGGCTTCCTCTGGTCCCTCTCCCTCCACTGGCTCACTTCTGGCCTGGCCTAACAGGGGGTTTCCCTCGATGAAGAAAGAAACAAAACCTTGCTCCCTCCTTCTTGCTCCCCCTGTCCTTAGCCCTTTTGCCTCCCTTCTCTGCTTCCTTACCTCTAGGATAAATTTGGGCTAAATTCCATTAGCTCTGGGTCTGTTTGGTCCCATCAGTGACACCTTGGGACACCCCAGCCATCCCTATCTTCCCTCCCACCCGGACTCGTGTGTCTCCCCAGCTTGGTGATGGTTCCCCTACAGAAACCCTCTGTGAGCTTTGCTTCCATCAAATTCCTCATTTCACGGGCCCCACGCGGCTGCCCTGGGGTTTTGGGCACCGCAGGTGACACAGGAACACCTCCGGGTGGGTTTGGAGTGTCTCCAGAGAGGGAGGCTCCACTCTCTCCCTGGGCAGCTGTTCCAGAGCCCTGCCACCCTCAATGTAAAGACGTTTTTCCTCCTGTTGAGGTGAAACTTCTTGTGTTTTGTGTCTACGGCCATTGCTCCTCATCCTGTTGCTGGGCACCACTGACGAGTCTGGCCCCATCCTCTTGGCACCCTGGGATATTTTCATAGGCATTGACGAGATGCCCTCGCAGTCTTCCCCGGACCAACCCCAGCTCCCTCAGCCCCTCCTCACAGGAGAGCAGCTCCAGACCCCTCATGCTCTGCTGGACCCTCTCCAGCAGCTCCTTCTCCTTCTCGTCCGGAGGAGCCCGGGGCAGGACACCGCACCCCGGACACACAGCGGGGTGGTTTATTTTGGGTGGGGGGGGTCACGGTGCTCTCTTCCCCGGGGGCGCCCGCGCTGCGCTGCTCTTCGCGACATTACGGCGGCGGGCACGGGCGGCGGCGGCACGCCAGGAATGCGCGCTCCCGCGGCGGGGCCGCGCGGCATCGGCGGCGGCGGCGCGCAGCGGCGGGGGCGGGATGACATCAT
>VWZT01014334.1:431949-444997 GCA_013397055.1 Pachycephala philippinensis
TTCTTCCTCTTCTCTCCTTCCCCCTTCCCCTCCCTCTTCTCTTTGCAGCAAATGGAGCTGCTGCTGGTGAATAAGCTGAAATGGAATCTGGCTGCAATGACCCCCCACGATTTCATTGAACATTTCCTTACTAAAATGCCTCTGGCAGAGGACACCAAGCAGATCATCCGTAAACATGCTCAGACTTTTGTGGCTCTGTGCGCTACAGGTATGAGCCCTGCACGTTGCGCAAAGCGCGTTGCTCCCCGACACGCGCCCACCCCCCGGCTTGTAAAGCTTCCCGTAGCTGTTGGTCTCAGGCGCGCTCGCAGAGCTGCGGGGAGGTAGTTTAAGCCCCGATTATTGCCCCTTGTTTGCAGAAGGTGGATTACTTTGCCAGAGGTAAGTTTTTCTTTTCAGAAGATATCGCGCTTCTGAGTCGGAGTTCTGTGTGGTTGTCAGGGAGGGAGAGGGACCCCCCCAGCCCCGCTCTCTGTAGCTCAGCGTGGCACGATTTCCTCACCTCCCTACACCGGGTTTGTGTGGGGGCTGCAAAAAGGCTTACTGCCCGTGCGGGGAATCCCTCCCCGTGTGGACTCATTCTTTATAAGACGAGTTTTTAAAGGCAGAGGGAGATTTTTCCCTGTGAATAGCTCTGCGTGGGGGTTTTAAACCTTCCCTCTTCAAGTTGCCTCTTCCCCCCCTCCTCGGTGGCTGGTGGATTGGAGGAGGGCCACGCGGCACAGAGGCTTTTCCTGGCACAGGACCGAGCCGCTGCCATCTGCACCCTCCTGACCACGTGCTGTGCTGGAGCCATGAGCAGGGCCGGCCTCCAAAGACGCCAAAGAGTCGTGGTATCCACACTCCAAAGCCTCGGTGGGACGTGCGCGGCCGGTGGCGCCCGTTAATGCCCTCGTAGCTCTTTTTCCAGAGGTTGGATTTGGTATAAAGAGGTTTGAAGGAAGATGGCAGGCACTCAGAAGGAAAAAAAAAAAAAAAAATAGAAGTTTTATTTCACAGAACCGGCCCCGCTGCAAGGCCTAAAGATAGAACAACCAAGCCTTGAAAGAGAAGTTTATAAACACTGGCATTGTGCTTCATCTTGGGCCTAACATCAGCGTAAGGGGCAGCTCGTAGGTGAGGTTGCCTGGAGTAATGCTCGGTGTTGGGAGCGCCACAACCTTCAAACCAGCGGCAGCAACATTTTGGGAGAGTCCAGTGTGTCCCTCCATGCCAGGTTCCACCAGATACGAGGCTGCTGCGACTCTGGAGGCGTGATTTGCTAAGTTTGAAGCTAAAAAGAACGGCCACCCCGGCTCCCCTTTGGATGTGGGGATGTTTAACCTAGGTTGTTGTGTTGGCAATGACAGGGATGAAAACAAGAGTAGTTCAAAGGTTGGAGACTTGCTAAGAGTCCAGTACTTTGATCTACTGTCGGTGTTGTTATGTTTCTTTTAGGAAGCACATCCAGAGCCTTTATTTAACACTGCTACACACCACAGCTGGAGAATGGATCAGTAAATGAGAACCATGTTCTGGGAGTTTTACTTAGCTTTTAAAAAAAACCAGCGCTGAGCTCACCAGAGTTGGGGCCCTCTTCAGCTCCCTACTGAAGTTGGGAATATTGCCTGGGGAAGGAGCTCTCAGGAAGGCTGCCACTAGGCTCTGTGTTTTTATTGTTATTTTTGGATGTCAGGGGTTTCTCTACCTTTTGCTTTTCTCATGACTTCTTTGTTGGCTAGTGAAGATCACATGTGGCCTAAGCAGCATCTGGACTTTGCTTTGCTGTTGCTGGGTTGTGCTGCATTTCCCTTTGCCAAAACGAACCTAGATGGACTGCAAATGCCTTGTGCTGCCTGGATGCTGTGGGGCCTGATCCAAAGTCCACTGGGAACACTGACAGCTCGCTGAAGTGGCCTCAGGGGCAAGTGCAGTCTATCCCTTGCCTGTGTCCTCTTCTGTAAAGGAGGTTCTCCTAAGAAGAGACTGCAGAATAATGCTTGCTTAGAAAACAAACCCTTGGCCAGTTGGCTTACCAAGGTGAAGGCTGTGGAAGTGTTTGTAGATGAGTGTGTATGTGTTTGCTCCAGAAAGAGAAGGTTACCCTGCAAGGTGAAGTTGAGGGGAATTCCTCCTAAGCTCCCTCTGCAGTTGTCTGGCTAGTAGAAGTGGGTTTGTTTGATTTGGTTTGGTTTGGTTTTGAAAAATCCATTTTCACCAAAGGATGCCTTTGTGCTGTGGTAGGTTCGGGAGAAAAAGCGAAAAAAAAAAAAAAAAAAAAGAAAAAAAAAAAGAAAAAAATTACCCGGGGTTGTTTGAAGTTAACACATAATTGAGCTTAATGAATGGGGCTTTGGCATGGCCGAGCAAGGCAGGGAGAGCTCAAAAGGAAGCAGGCCTCTTTTGGCCCAAGTTAAGACCAGTGTTGAGGGAGAAGTGCAGCTCTATACAAGCATAACAATGAATAGCAACAAATATTGGAGCTTCAGCATTTCATTATGTTCCTCTGGTTATCAAAACATACCAGGCTCCTTTTTATTGTTATTATTATTATTATTATTATTATTGCTATTATTATTGTTGTTGCTTTGGTCCTCTCCGAAGGAGAAAGAAAGATCCCCCTTTGAAATGAGCGTGTTACAATTCTCCCATTCTCCGGCCTTTATAAAATTGGAAGTCTCAAGGTATGTGACCAGTTGGAACCTGTTGCATCTTGCAGCAAGTGATTTATGTTCACAGTTTTGATTTGCCTCAATGAAAAGATTTTCATTCATAGCCCCCAGCTCTCCAGACGGATGGAATTGCTGCTCCATTTAAAAAGGAAAAGGGGTGACTCGCCTTGTTAGGAATTTTTTTTAAAGCGCTGCAGCGCCTATATGCCTGCTTTGTCCTCCCTTCAGGGTGGCTGGCATTCTTCTCTCTCCTCCCCCTCCTCTCTCTCTCCCTCTCTCTCTTTTTAACAACGCTGAAGTTGTTTATTCTTTTTGGATGAAGTCTCAGATAGGCTACTGGGGATGTGTGCTTCAATTGATGGGGCCCCCTACCCCATTGTGGCTGTGTCAGGTCTAATTCATCTCACCGAAGCCCCCTTGTTCCTGAGCGCTCAATAGCGCAAGATGAGGCGATGGAGGCTGACAATGATGCCACACTCTTCACTTGGGGGCATCCAATTACAGGCGAGAGGGGCCCCCTGATTAATATGCTGAAATTAGTGGCCTCTGCCACAAATAATTCCTTGTTGAGTTGCAACAAAAAGGCAGTCCATGCTGCTTGTCTGGAGTGGTTATAGGGACAGACACAAACTGGTCATTTAAACTTCATTATCACTTTTCCACCTTGGAAAGAATGAGGGTGTGACTATGAATTCATGTTCTTGTTTACTGCTCCATTTAAAAGAAGGACGCAAATATTAATCCCAAACGTGATCCTGTCAGGACGGGCTCATTAAGGTGACACATTTTGGTCATGTCCCGTTTGTGGAGCTCCGTAAACAGTGTCGGGAAGGCACTGCCACCCTACCCCTCCAAGCAACCCCCATCCTGGTGGGATCCATGCTCGGAATCCCCCGTTTCCGAAGTCCACCTGCAGCTCTGTGTCAGTGTTTCTGTTCGGGACTGGCTTTGGAATGGGTACAGTGCCAATAAGCAGGCAGGACTGCTTCTTTTATTTTTGGGGGAATGACAGCAGCTTGCTAGAAGGTGGGTGTGTTTATATCTGCCCGGAAAGGGGCAGGTTAGGAAAAGGGGGGAACCCAAATTTATTTTGATATGTTTGTATTAACATAAACGAGATGACTTTAGCTCGAGCTTGCCTTTTCGCTGGCAATGCATCCTAAAAGCTTGGCCAGAATTCCGTGTATCAGTTTAATTTTGGAGGTTCGCAGGATGCTGGGCCAAGTGCCCCTTGGAAGGTGGGTATTGGTCAGGGCCACAGTGGAGTGTCAGAGGTGTCTGAATAAACAGATTCAGAGCCAGGACTTCCACGGAGTCCTGACGGCTTCAGCTGCACTGGTAAAACATTTACACAAAAGTTATTTTATCATAATAAAGGAGATGCATGATTTAATACCTAAACTGTTCCACTGAGCCCTCTAAGCTGTCCATTCCTTTGATTTCATTCAGGGGTTTGACAGATGGTTTATATTTCTCCAACGCAGAGGAAGTTGTATTCTGATAAAAGCTGAAGGAATGTATCTCAGGTTCTGGTGTACGTTGTGGCGTTTCCCTTTCTCCCTCACAAAATTGGACCTTTACTGGTGCCACTTGCTTCCTTTGTTCCTTGATTCTCCTCCAAGGTGTTCACTGCCACGGATCAAATGCATTCCTGTTCAGCAGAAAGAGTCTTACCATTAAAACGTGGACTGTTATTATTAAAAAATAGTAGAAAAACTCAAACCAAACCAAACAAACCCAAAGGGAAAACACGCTAAATGGCAGAGATAGCCCCTTAAGGGATCCTGGGAGTGGCTTTGTGGAGAGACCTACAGCAATGCAGTCTGGAAGGGGGCCCAGCCTCTTGTCAGCATGGTGTCACATCAGAATGTAACTGATTGTCCGCCAATTCTTGGGACCCCCGTCACTTAGTTATGCCACATTTACATTAAATCCCTGTTGCCAGGATGGATGGCAGCCACTGACAAGAGACTAGGTTGAGACAAAGCATTTTTAAGATGAAACCTTAATTTAAATATGGATTATCTGCCTCCTGACAGGGTTAAGCAGTCTTTCTCTTTTCTTTCTTTTTGTTGATGTTGGCATTCATTAAAGCAATATTCCTTTGAGTGTCAGAGCAAAGGTTTCTGCTTTAAAGGGCCCCAGGACTCGTTGTTAGAGTGCACCTTGGATCTGACCAAGCAGAACACTGCAGGATGTGAACAGGTTTTCTCAGATGTGCAGTGGCATTATTCACAGGAGCAAAGTATTTTAACATGGGAAGAATGGGGGCCCTGCTTATGATGAAAGTACCTCGAAGTGATGAATGGCCTCCCAGGCTCAGTGCTAGCCAGGGCCACTCTCTGCAGAGCAGTTGCTCATGTGGATAAGTGTTTGCAGGTTTGGACCTGTAGCAGTTTTAGAGCAGGAGGCACCTTTCTGCTCACCATTTTCCCTGCCTTTTCGGATGCAGTAGTTGGCAGCTGAAAGCCATGCTGGTAGAAAGAGTGTATGTGTATGGACAGGCTTCTCCTAAAGCAATCATTTCAGTCTTTTTTTTTTTTTCTTTCTTTTTTTTTTTTTTCTCTCTCCTTTCTTCATACAGATATTAAATTTATTTCAAACCCACCCTCCATGATCGCAGCTGGCAGCGTGGTAGCAGCTGTGCAAGGCCTGCATCTGGGGAACACTAACACTTTCCTCTCCTATCAATGCCTCACACATTTCCTATCACAAGTTATCAAATGTGATCCGGTAAGTGACTCTTCCTCTCGGTCGATCTCCTGCGTTAAGGGTTTTTTAAGAATGAATGCCTGCTTGCTGCACGGGAGCTAATCTGACAGTAAATCTTGGGAAAGGTCAAGCCTCAGAGTGGGGGTTCTCAATGTGCTCTCTTGTGCCCAGCCTGCTTGTTTGGCTGTCGTGATGCCCACTGATGATCTGAGGTGACGCTGCTGCAGTTCCCCGATGAGAATGGCACATCCAGCTCTGGAAGCCCTGCACCGACTCAGGAGGTGGCAGAGGCTGTGTTTGGCTGGGGGTAATTAAACCGGGAGCCTCTGTAAAACAAAACTTGGGGAATAAGACCAGGAAATGGTTACTGAGACCTTGTGGTATCTCTGACCTTATCTTTGACCATTCTTGAGGCCTTTTATTGTGCCAAGTGGTGTGAGAAAGCTCTTCTTAAAAGAGTTCTAATGATCTAATTTGGTTTATTACATGCTAGACCTGCACAGTAGCTGGTATTGAATTCCTGTTTGGAACAAATGCTTGTCCCACAACTTTGTGACAAGGTAGATGGTCCTCACAGGACTCTTCATTTTGCCCTGCAGCTTCCAGGAGATGCACATCAGTAACTAGTGGGCAATAAACCTTTCATGAGTGAATGGGCCAGGAAGGGAGCCTACAAGGAAGACCTAAAGTCAATGATCCATGTCATAATGGTGTGTGAAGTTGGGGCAGAGTTGAGCTTTGTTTTGTAACAATGTGGAAGACCAATAAATAGATGCTTTAAAAAGGTTCTTGTGAGGTCTCCAAGCGCTGGACAATGAGTCAAATAAAGACAACTCTGTGGTTAGGGGCAGAATCTTGGAGATCCTGTTAAATTATTTTACATGTTACTAATTTAAATGCATAGAAAACTGTCCCAGTCCGGCCACTGCAAAACTGGGTTTGTGTAATCGGACTTTGTTGACGGGATTGAGCGATTTCTGGAAAGAGGAATGCATTGCAATTAATTAGTCACAAAAGAGTATTTTACTTTTGATAGACTGCGTGAAACAATTGCTGAAAAATGTGGTATTATTATCAGCTTGTTATTTTGATCACCTGAACAGTGCCTCAGTATTGAGCACGTTATTTTTGCCACTTCTATCACTGCAGCTGAGGCAATACAGTGTGGAAGTGTTAAATGCTCTAAGAACCTGAAATGCTAAGTACTATAAGAAATGCTGATATAATGGGCTGCTCAGTTTGGTGTGCACGTGTGACGCTTCTAGTCAGTTTGTGAACAATGCAGATAATTCCAGTGAGTGGTTGGCCACTATCCAGGGTGAGGTGTTTGAAGCAGGTACTGAGGGGAAATACTTGCTATCTGTTCAGGCAGCATCTTGATCCAAACAGCACGATTTAACCATTCCTGATGCTGGGCACTGAAGTGGATTCTCTCACATCGTGCAGAATGTGTGACTTGACTTAGTTGATGACAGAGCTCTTCAAAAAGAAAACAAAGTTGCTTTAGCAAGAAAGAGGATTTTTGGTTATTTCATTTTAATTGTCCACAGTCACTGCGAGGCCACAATCTGTTTGACCTGAGCTTGGTTAACAGCTTGAAAAGGGAGTAACTCCCCTCCAGCTTCCAGTGCTAAATAGATTCACATGTTGGGGAGAAGTAAGGATTTTGTATGGATTGCTACAGAAAATTAGCATCAGAAAGTTCTGTGTGTGTACAGGTATACTGTTGTGTTTGGGGTGGAATAAGGGAACAGCAACTTCCACTGCAATTGTTCTGAGAGAGGAACCTGCTTGGTTTCATACAGAGCATGATTCCCCTGCAGGGAGGCTTTCCCAAGATACCTGTCTGTGTAATCCATGGTATCAAATGCCATTCCTGCTATCCTATTTCACTGGGATTTGTATGAAGTGTGTTATGCCTCAGTGATGGTTCTCCTTGTCAGGGAACATGTTTTATATTGGGTAGTCTTGGAATGTTAAGAGCAGGGCTGGTGTTCCCCCTGATGATCTGTTAGCTGGAGCAGCAGGTCTGCTGGATTTCAGGTTACATAATTACACTTTTTTTACCTTTAGTCTCAAAGAAAGCTGAATCTGAAGTAAAATGAATATCACCTGATTGGAATTCCTTTATGGTTCATGTTTATATGTTGGTAGGAGTCCAGTTTCCCATTTTGCCTTTGATCAGGGGTAATTAGAAGTCAGATAATCACAATTAGAAGTCTTGGGCTGTCTTCCATCATTCTATTCCTGACCCCATCATCCAAACAGATGGAATTTTACCTGACATTCATTTCCAGGCCAGAAATTTGCTAAACTAGATTAGATTGGGTCTCCATGCTGTCTGTTAGTGCATTGGAATTCGTCTCCTGCCTGCCCCTTCTCAGAGGCACCTTCAAACATGTGCTTGTTATCCAGAACGGGTCAGGCAGGAACAAAGGATTTCCAGGCAGTTCCTTTTTTGTTGTTGTTTGTTTCCTTTCCTATCTGACCCTGGAGTCTGATCATGTCCACTGTGTCTTAAAGGTATTTGACCACATCAGTTAAGCTAGCAAGTCTTTTTTTTTTTTTTTCTTTTTTTTCACCGAGGAGCTTAATTAATCCAGGAAGGGTTTATGACCTTGAACAAACTGTGGGCATTGAAAATTTGGGTAGTGAAGCAGAAAAGTTGTTGGGAGAAGTTATCAGAGTAATGCACAAGTTTTGTATTTGCTTTTCAGTGTTGGAAAGTACTGAGAATGAAAACAGCTTTGGTGAGGTTGTTCACAGTGAATTTTATGTTTTGCAGTTATTTTTTGCTAGCTCTAATGCATTCCTACAGGCAAGCTATTTATCTAATAGTCATGTGAATAAGACATGGACAAAATTCCTTAAACAGCAAAAAAAATACTTTTAATTCAACTGTCGCTTAAGACAGTCTGTTCATAATAAACTGTAAAGATTGTTTTTAAAAAATACAGTTACAGCATGCTGCACTCTGAGAATTTTAAATTAAAAAAAAAATATGTGGGCAAAAAGTACCTTTAAATTACATAGTCCTGTGTAATTATTCATAACTGGACTCCAGAGGGAGAAGAATAGGTATTTATAGAAATTCTTTTGAATGGTTTTCGTTTTCAGAGCTCAAACACGCTCTATGCAAATGGTCAGGATTAAAAAAAAAAAACCCCACCAAGTTCCCATCAAAACTCACCAGAAAATCCACTCCCACCCGAAGAAAAACCCCCAAAACAAAACCCAAGAGGGTTCATTTTGCTCTGAAAACTAAACGTGCTTTCAGTTTGGAACACTGAACATGCTAAAAGAGAATGACCCTCAAAAGTGGCTTTGTAAAGCCAGGAACACCTAAAGCTGTGCTGGTGCTCTCCTCTTTAACACGTCTGGTTCCAAGGGAGCTTCGTGGTGCAAGGGGGAGCCTTACAGTCAGGATTGATCCGTCATATCTGGAGGAGGGCTGGGTGCAAGGACTTCATAGAGACCTTATTGTGGAGGCCAGAGGTATGCAGGAGCCAAAGGCATGATGACTTTAGGATATGAGGCGTTTCTTTTTGTCATTTAAAACACTGTGTGTCTCTGTCAAGAGGAAATATTACACTAGGGTTTAAACCAGGAAAGGTCAGAGGTTATGTGTTTTCAGTGAGCTGTAACTGATGGTCTGATCTGCTTAGAGGTAGGATTAACCTCCCTCTCTCTCAGAAAGGACTTGCAGAGAATTGTTTGCTTGGGTTTCTAATCTTATTTTACCCCAAATGCCATGTGCCCTTATTGGTGGCAGAGGAGATTCTTGTGGTAGTGGAATCAGTGAAAAGCTGGTAGATCACACAAGAAGCCTCTGAATGAAGGCAGAATTGAAACTGGGAAATAAAGAAAACAGCAGGCAGGTCACCCTCTCAGGAAAACAACATTCATTCTCAGTCATGCACATCCTAACACTTTTGACGGCAATTTATCATGGAAGACTGGGTTCACCGCAAGGGCTAACACATGTCATAGGTTAAATCAGAAAAGGCAATGCTGAAAGGAAGCTTCAAAGTCCTTAATACACAGAGTTAAAGATGTTGGGGGAAAAAGCTTGCGATGTTTGTTACAAAGATGAGGGTAAACAGCACGCTGGATGAGTTTTGGCAAAATGCTGTGGGATTGTTTGGCCTGTTTAGGGCACCATTTCTGTGTCACTGTACAGGCCTCCCTAACCTGCAGCAGCTTGGGCAGGTTGAGCTAAAAGGCCTTCTCCAGTTCTGGTTGCTGGGAATCTGATACCTCCCCCGATGGTATGGCGTAATGCCTGGGGGAAGTCACCTTTCCCCACCACAGACAGGATCCTCCTTAGTGCTCTGTGGTGTTTGAATTCCCAGCGAGGCCTGTGCACCCCCCTGAACCCTCAGGAAGATTGTGTGCACATCCAGCTCGGAGAAAACACTTTGGAAGTGAGAGGGAAAGGTCTCACCCTGACTGAGATTTCCAGGTGGATGTGGTAGCACACAGAAAGCTTGGATGAAGTCGGTAGTGCACGGTTAGGGAGGCGCTTTGTGGTGCTTCCAAGAGGCCTCTCCATTTTGGGGTCATACAGTCCAGTCCATCTCTGGAGATGCTTTCAGAGTTAGGAATTCATCAGCTGCCTTGAGCTGGACATTGCAGCAGCTGGCAGGCAGCTTTGGGCATGGGCATCCAGACATATACATGGCATTTCTAAGAACTTCGTATCATTGGAGCTTAGCCTGGGGAAAAGAGTCACTGTTTGTGAGCATCGCTTCTAGCAGACTCTGCTGCTGAGGGATTCCTGGGGTAAAAGTAGAAATCACAGCTGTGATCAAGGGACTTGTGCAGGAGTGTAAACAGCACAGGCAGAGAAGCAGCAGTGCAAGGTACAATCTGCAGAAAATGGGCTTGCTCATCCAATCCTTTCACTGGCGGGTGCTTCTCCTGCTCTTGCCACCCTCCTTTTCGGCCTGCTGCTCTCCCAGAAAACCTGCTAACATTTCTCTGGCTTTGTCAAGTATTTTAGCCTGTGATCTTTCTAAAGGACTCTTGGGTCTCTCTCTCTCTCCCCTTCCATTGCACCCTGCTGCAGGATTGTTTACGAGCCTGCCAAGAACAGATTGAGTCCCTCCTCGAGTCCAGTCTACGCCAGGCACAGCAGCACAACGTATCTTCAGAAACAAAGACTGTAGAGGACGAAGCAGACCTCTCCTGCACACCTACTGATGTGCGAGACGTGAACATTTAAAGAGGACTTCTTCTTAATGGATTTGCTTGGCAAGAAAAGCAGACAAAGAAAGGGCATCTGAGAAGGAATCAGCATCAGGATCTCCCCCCCAGAAACCCTTTTCTCCAGGACATTTTTATACCAGAAGGGAAAACCAGTCTCGTTATATTTTTTTCTTGCTCTGTCTCCCTTCCATCTGTGACTTCAAACAAATAAACAAAAAATACCCCAAAAACTGTCTTAAAAAAAGAAAAAAATAGTATTTGCATTACCCCCGGGGGTTTGTGCTACAAAAATAGAGGATTTTATACAATAATAATCAACTAGTTTTTATATTAAAGTGTTCTTGTCTGTATGTTGTAAAAATAGGCATTAACACACAAAATGTCTCCAGGGGAGGTATTAGATTTGATTTCTTACATATAAAACAAACCAACCAACCATTTTTAAAGTAGAAGAGGGTTTTTTTTGTTTTTTAGATAGTAAACGAAATATTCTTTTTCTTTAAAAAGCATAGCTTTAACGCAGTTCTAGGCTTTTCTGTATCTTGCTTGCTTATGCATTTAGTCACTTTATAATTCATCTGTAAATGTTTATTTTATTTCCTTAGGTTTTTTTTATCCTCTTCACCTTATAAATGGTTAACGTAACCCATAAGTTAGTGTATGTTAGTATGCAGCATTATTACATGTTAATCTTTTTTTTTTTTTTTTTTTTGTGCCTGTGGATTGCCTGTGCATTGAGGCATTTGTAGGGTTCCAGCTTAGCATGGTTGGGAAAGGCCAATGTACTACTCATACAGTGCCCTATTATAAAGAGAAACCGAAATAGTGATATAATATATTATATTTTTGTAATCTTCCTGTTTTTGTAGTTACCTGTGTAAAGATGCTGGTCTGACCCCACAGATATTCAGCCTGATTATGGTCAGGTTCAATCCACAGTTCAGTCTTTTATTTTTTTTTTTTTTTTGTTCGTTTGTAATATTCTAAAACCATTCCATTCAAAGCACTTTCAGTCCATTAGATATAGGAAATACATTCTTTTATTGTGTGGGAATTTTTTTTTTTCGTTTGTTTGTTTTTTTTAATGGAATGGTTTGGAAATTATATAAAGTGCTTGTTGGCAAACTTGGAATTGCAAAGCAAGTGCATTTAACTATGGTGTTAGAGGAGAGGTGATTCTTTTTTTCCGAAGGTTGTGCTCCAGTGAGAGAAAATTGCATTCACAAATTGCCAGGATATCTTCCTTTCCTTTTCTATAGAAAAGTTTGAAGTTTAGAATCCTTTGGTGCCAACTCATCTTTATAAAATTAGGGGCCTTAAAGGTTCACATATAGGACACATAGTTTTAAGGATTATCGCTAGATGTTTTACAACTGAAGGTTTTTAAACACTAAAATATATAATTTATAGTTAAGGCTAAAAAGAATATTTATTGCAGAGGATGTTCGTAAGGCCAGTATGATTTGTAAATTAATGCAATCGCCCCTTTTGAAAAAGAAAATCTTTCTACCCTTGATGTTGCAGTTTTAACCCAGCTTATTAAAGCAAAAAAAGGACACGCTTCAAAGAACAAACCCAAAACCAAGCAGTCTATTTGGCCCCTTCCTATACATTTTCAAAAGCAGTCTAACCATGAAAAAACGCCATAGTTAATAGATACAAAAATTGGAGTACTTGAAAGAAGTTTTTATTCCAGTATATGCCCCTTTTTTTTTTTTTTTTATTTAGCTACAAATAGAAAATTTGCACATCTTGGCTATGTATCTTTTTATTATTATTTTAGAAAGTAGCTGAAGGGACGTGGACATAGCTGTTGAAGTTGATGCTCGAGGAGAATGTGATGGTGAAATGTATGTGAGAAAACTGCCGCTAAGGTGTTGATTGTAAAAAAAAAACCAACAACAACAACAACAAAAAAAAGAACAAAAAAAGGAAAAAAGAAAAAAATTCAAAAGAAAAAAAAAAAGAAAAAGATAAAATTAAAGGAGTGGATGCTCCGTTTTTATTGAGCTGCTATGGATAAATTCCCAGCATGGTTTGAAAAAAAATTAACATTGCTTTTCTGTATCTTTGTCATTGTGTTTTGCTGCTATTTTGTGGATCAGTTTTTTTTTTTTTTTGTTATACAATGTCATATACTGCCATGTAATAGGTTTTAATTTTCTCATAGAAAATTATATTATTGACATCATTTTTTTTTGTAGATTTTTTATGTGATCAATTTTTACTTAATGTGATTACTGCTCTATTCCAAAAAAGGTTCCTGTTTCACAATACCTCATACTTCAGTTACCCGTGTCTAGACCAGGTTTTGATGTTCTTACAGTGCCTCATAGTTCTACTGCAAACGGAAATGCATCGAACGTTGCTCTGAATGGGTCTCTGCATTAATTTAAAAACCAGCAGACATTTCAGAAGATCAAGTAATGTCAAGGGTTGGTTGTCTTTTTGGGGTTTTTTTTGGTTTTGGTTTTTTT
>VWZT01014334.1:445044-458563 GCA_013397055.1 Pachycephala philippinensis
TTTTTTTTTTTTTTTTTTTTTTGGTTACGCATTTTATAAAGCTGGATTCTTTGTCTGATCTGGGGTTTATTATCATAGTAGTTTTAAGCTGTGTTATTAGCCACATCGATATATGAAAGGTGCATTATAATATAACTCTTGTGTGCCACCTGATGTGGTTCCCCCTCAGCTGGGACACATCAGTTGGTATGATAGGTTATCTTCTGAAACTCTAAGTATTTTGTGTGTTTAATCTGTTATGATATACTAGGGTTTTTTTGTTTGTTTTGGTTTTGGTTTTTTTTTTTTTTGTTTGGTTTTGTTTTGTTTTGTTTTGTTTTTTTTAATTATAGCATAATGCTAATTTAAAAAAAGCCTGTAAATCTCATAAATAAGCCAGCTAACAGAGTTGTATGCTGAAGAATAATCTAGCTGTTGCCTGTATGCTGCTAAACCAAAACAGAATTAGAACTCATTTTGAGGCAAATGCAGTTAAGATCCTACATAGTGCATAAATAAGCATTGCAATGCTACTAGCAGTCGCAGGACCCAGGAGGACTGGATACATTCTGTCCAAATTTCAGGAACATTTCTTACTGCTTACCTCATAAAACACTTCTGTTCGTGGCATCTCTGTGTCCCTGAACCAAACATGACTATTGAGTTTAGTGCTTGTTGGTTTTATTATGTGTTACACTGAGTGGCAGTGTGTACTGCAGACTTCTTTAAAATATTGTATGTACTGAAAAAGGCCAAATCCAGATAAGTGGGTTCACGTGCCAACAGAGATACTTTATTTGTCACGTTATTATAACAATCTGTAGTAAGCAAAAGCAATTCAGATTTGTACATTTTTATATTGTACTTATTGGCATCACTGGTCTGAAATGCACATTTTCACCAACAGACCTGTAACAGACAAGTTTCCAGCAAAAAAAACTAAAGTCTAGAAATAAAATTGGTAAAACCCAACGCCTGCTTGTTGTCATCGTCTTTTAATTTCCTTTTTTTTTTTAAATTGCCTTGAAAATGCTGAATGGTCGTAACTCCCCGGTGCAATGAGTAAAAGCACATGACATTTTCTAGGTTTGACTCTCCACATTTTAAAAGCTGAAGACTTTTTGTTGCTATTTTAGGAAACCGTGGGTGTTTCGAGCCATGGGTAGGTGACTGCCTGCCTGTCACACCAACGTGTCTTTCTATAGAAAAAGAAGCAAAATATTTTTTTTTTCCTGCCTGAAGCCTTTATTTTTTAACATCAAAGGAAGTTAGAGTAAAATGCCCTTCAGTGGTTCGTGTGAATAAAGGGTAAAACAAAGTAGGTGTTGGATGGCACAGAATGTGTGCTTGTATTTTCTCATCAGTGGAAGGTTCTGTGTCCTGGAAGACCTTTAGAGAAGAGAGTTGGGTTTAAAAGCCTGTTGGTTAAGCTGCCTTCTTCTCTGTGCCTTCCCCTCAGACACAGCTTTTGCATCTTACAGTTAAGATAATAAGGCATAAACCTGAAAAACATTAAAGCTTACTAAAAGTATGTAAAAAAGAACTGGACATAGGAGGACAGGAGTTAGATATTACAAAATAAAATAAGAAAAAATTGTAACCTGGAATTCACATTTCAAAATATCTCTGAAAATGGGGGATGCACACTATCAATTATTATTATTTTCAGAGATGAACACCGCAGAAACAGCTTATTTTTAGTGGAGATGGTCAAGCTTATAACCTATTTGATTACTTATCCTGTGGAATTATTTCTGCCTTAAAAAAACCTTTGTAAAAGTCCAAGTGCTTGTCCTCCCTGCCACAAATCAGAACTTCAGTATCATCCCCCTGCGTTTCCCATTGACTCAACTCCACGTTACAACCGATTCTGTGCAGTGAGTGCAGCACAGGAAACGAGAAATGAAACTCCGGAGCTGACTTCTAACGTGTTAATTATTGTCTGGTGCAAAATAAGGTTCTCTCAGGGCACTTACCACTGATGGGAAACCACCTGCAAGAGAAGAATCCCAGATGAGCTTGTGTGAGCTTGGTGGTTTCCCAGTCATTTCAGCCAGAAACCTGCAGCCTGTGTGGCCTGCTGTAAAATCCTGCATCAGGTGGGTGAAGTGAAACCAGTACGACCGTGGTCTGCTTTGTTCCATTTGAAATGGGCAGCTCCTCTGTACAGTGAGTTACACTGGGAGGTGGAAAACACTGAAAGATGACCTGAACTAAACTCACAGGGACTTCAAAAACACATCAAGCCAAAGCTTAAATTGGTCTGGGCCAAAAACGATTTGTTTTTTCCCCAGCATATTTAAAAAAACCCAAAAACCCCAGAAAGAAGAAAGAGCTTACTTTTGTATGGCTGATGGCTCACCCCTCTGATCTTGAGTGTTTGAAAAGCAAGTAAAGACACACTTAGGGGGATCTTGACTTCTGACAAAAATCTTGTGCTGATAAAAAACATTACAGTGATTCAGTGAGAAATGTAAACCTGTGTTTGGTTGAAAGTGTTACGTAGGTTTTGCCATTCCTATCTCTTTTATAAACTCTATTAAACTGACCAAGTGTTGTGACTTAAGTAGGTTTAAGCCCACATAGTCAGCTCTATTTACATTTTCCTTCTCCTGAACATCATCTCCAAATGCAGACTCCTAAACTTGAATGTTGGGTGAACTATGCCAGTATTACTCACGTTGCAAAGGGCAGAAAGACAAGAATGCAGCAAGAAAAACAATTTACTATAGGCTGTAAAAAAATATGCATGTTCAGCTAGGCTATGCTGTAGCTTATTAAAGGGAAAACTACTGTACTTTTTTTGCATCAAATTGAGATGTGTACACAGAAAAACCTCCAGCAGACCTCCCAAAAACCTCCCCAGTTCCATTGCTAAATTCAGGCCATTTGACAGTCTTGGACCTTTTATGAACACTTAAATTCAAATGCTCTTTATTAAAGAATAAACAAGATCTATTAAATGCAAAAACTCATAATCCACTTGCATTCAAGCACACCTGGCATTTTAAGTGATAGAAAACTCCAGAAGATAGAGGAGAAAGAGAAGGTTGGAAAGTTGTAAAAGAGTCATAGGAATGACCCGTGCACGTGGGCTTCATACTCTGAGATTTCTACAACGGGACAATGGCAGTAAAGCTGTAAATGATGGCATTTTAATGAATTCTTGTCAGCATCATTTTATGGGAAACGTATCTCTTCAGACAAACAAGGTATTTTTACAATCCCACAAATACAATTGCTCATAGTAATTGCATTGGCATGCCCAGTATAAATTGCCATGTGGCTTCTGAGTTCCACATAATAGTCCAATCGAGTGATGAGAAAGGGATTGCAAATTAAATGGGATTGCACCGATAATGTGACGCTTGCCAGACTTCTGATTTTGTTCTTTATGGCCAAGCAGGACCAAATTTAAGAGGAAGGCAAAAGTTACCCTTTTGCTTCTTTAATGTGATAAACATTTAAGAGTGAAAACAGAAACAGTTCCTTGCTGATCCTATAGCACCTGCAGAGCCCTACCTTGACTTGTCCTCCTTTCTGCCTGTGTGAAGACCAGGTATTAAAACGTCTCACATTTCAGGGAATTCACCAAGTATTCACAGGCATCATTTTCCTGAGGGCTCTCGCATGAAGAAGGAATTACTGGCACAAAGATCCCATTTTGTCCATGGCAAATTGGGAATAAGGCACATGGGCAGCATCTTTACTGTGTGGGGGCCCTGCCTGGTGCCGGTCCTCGACTACAGAAGGAAAAGAAGAGGGCGAGAGGAGCCTCCTCCCCACCAGGAACTGGCCTCAGGTGTGGAAAAAGAATGGCCTGGGAGTCCTTGTGCTGACAGATACACGAAACAAGAGCTGGCTAAGAGGATGATCCCTCGGGGCTGGAGAGAGCTCCAGGTACAGATCTCACCAGGAACGCTGAACCAAAGGAGGAATTGTGACATGCAGGGGCCAAGCTCCAAGCCAGGACCTGACACGTGGACTGGCCAGAGCAGGAATTCTCCTCTGGATCCCTGTGGGGAATGGAGATCTAGGGCTCTGAGTCGTGCTCGTAGCACGTGCATCACAGAATGGAAAGTGCTACCCACTCACCCTTCCCTGCTGAGTAAATCAATTTTAGATTCTGTGTTGCCGAGAGGTTTTGTTTCATCCATCCCACCTGGCAGCAGCCCTGTGACACTGGGCTTAACCCCCTCACAAGCCATATTCCATAGATGCCTGGTCTCCTGTGCCAGCCACCGCGTTGCTGCTGGTGTGACTGGGATGGGATTTGTGAGAGGGGCAGATCCTTGCCCAAGGCCCACGGAAGCACCAGCAGGGCATTGCGACAATGCCCCTGAGCCAGCCTGAGGCAGTGACCTGGTGTCCTGAGCCGCTGCTCTGATGGCAAACTGTCTGCAACGGGCAATTGAGCTTTTTGATGTTTAATTTCTCCCCTTTATTAGATTGTATCACTCCAGGTTGTTCAAATACTGGGTATTATTTTTGAACAGCTTTCTTTCCTCCCTGAACACCCACAGGCCACAGTTCTTTACATTTGGCTATTTTAAATATGAAGAGCAGACCTTCAGCCAATGCATGCTGTTAAATTTCCAGGAGACATCATAAATTATTTACTCATAAGTAAACATTATTTCTTATAAGTGTCATACATTTATTTTGTGGGTTTGACTCAGTATTTCTGTAGCCGTTTCAGTCACTCTCTGACCATTTTATTCCTTTTAGACAACACATCTGTCAGCCACATATTTTTTAGGTTTCTTTCCATGGAGATCCTTGGACTGCAAAGGATCAGAAAGGTTCTTCCCTTATGGATAATATTTTCCAATGTCAGTGAAAGAAGTGTCACCTGCCTTCACTTCTGCATGACAGTGCTCGACAGTGCTGCGGAGTCAAACAATGCAAAGCCTCACGTTTGTGGAACGTTGTTTCTCTCCTCCTCAAACAGCTTTCCAACCACCCAAATTCAGCCCCGCCATGTTTTTAAATCCCTCTGTAAACCTGCTCAGCGCACCTTCAGGGATCTCTTTCTCCCATGTTTCTGCTGAAGGAGTATTTCAGGCAAATCACAAGGCAAGGCTCCTCGAAAAAGTGTCTCCGTGTTTTTCTCTAACACCATTTGTTTCTTTCTCATTAGTTTGAGGAATAATGATGCTACTGGATTTTTCTGAAATTTTTCCTCCTCCTACTGCACAAGAGAACTTAAAAGAAGACCAAGACATAAAACTATAATAAGCCAGATTCTCAAAATGTGGTTCTAACAACGTACCTATGGTGAAGCAGGTTAATGAACTCCCAAATTGTGGCCCAATCATTCTCTACCTTACTCAGGTGTTCTGGCTATGACACATCAAACGATGCCATAATCCATGTGGGTTTAAGTTTCCAGTGCACTTGACTACCTTCCCCAGGACCAAGGTCTCCTCAGGAAGGAAATACACTGCAGATATAACCTCTAACTCTGCTCAGAAACGATATTCTGTTCCTTCTGTTCTTAGTCTCAGAGTAATTTGCTTTTCACTTGTATTTCAGAAACTGTCAAGTGCTTATTAACAATAATTTCTGTATGTGTGTGTGTTTTTAACGGAGGTAAATGGGGTCTCAAAAATTCAATGTCTGCACATACACTGAAAAAAAAAAGCCAGTTTAGAGAACAATGTAGGCATGTGTTTTTAAACTACTGTTCGTGCAGTCTGGTCAGGGCTGTGTGACACAGTATACAGTGTTTTGTCATCCAAGGAATGTCTTTGATCAAGAGTTTATGCAAGAAGAAAAAAAAAGCCATGAAACCCTAATCCGTTCCCACAGTCCAGTAAACGTGAGCTGGACAAACAGTGGACAATAGCAGCAAAGCTTGCTCCTGGAACAATGGCTGCAACTAAAAAAATTAAAGGGTTGCTGACTCACAGTTCCTACTATCGAGAAAGATTCCACACACTGTTGATTATTCCCCAGAATCCTGAAGATGCTGAAGGTTAAAAAGTGTTGAGATAAAGCAGAGAAATAGGGGGCTAAAAATCAGAAATGAAAGGCAGTGGCAAATGCTGATGTTGGTTCTGTCTGATGCACAGGCAGGATGCAGGGACTGAATAATCAAGCTCCTTTCTGCTGAACCTTTTGCTACAATAAACTCCACGATTTTATTAGGAACAAGTATCAGTTACATTCTTTCAGACAGGAGGCCACTATTTCAGATGTCACCCAACAAATTCTGCACAACTGTAACATGGCTTTCTAATTTTTCCAAGACAAAAGTTTAATGCCATTTCTTATTTCTATTTAGCAATCCTCCCAAAACCAGATACACAGAATGCTGCAGTAGTGCTCAATTAGTTATGGTTATAAAATAGGATAAAATAACTTAAAACATTGTGCAGCAAGCTGCTTTGGAATCAAGTGACACAATGCCTGGGGTTTTTTCACCTTTCACATATTCCATGGATTTAGGAAAGTCTCCCATGTATCAGATGAGCTTAGTGACCATGCCTCATTCCACATAGTAGTGCATCATTTGATAAGTACTACTAAAGAATTTTAGGATGAAAAATGCTGAAAAAATTTAATTACTACACTTAAGGGAATAAAACCTCCAGTGATTAAGGTAGCAGCATTCACAGTGTGATGCCAAAGAGATATTCAGGTTAGCTACAAATGAACTAACTGTACAAGCTTTCAAAATGGCACACAGAGTTTTTATTATTATTTTTATTATCACTCCAGGCTAGGCTGGTCCCGCAGTTCCAAACCTTGGGACACACTGAAGTGCTCCAGCAATGCACTGCTCCAGTTGGCCTTTCCACATCAGTCCCAGACACCACAACTTGCAACTGGAAACCTGCTGCCGAACTCCTCTCACACCTCCCAAATCCCCGTTTTCCCTGGTGATGCATCCACTCCTGTGGGAATGTGTACTGTCACAACTTTATCCATTAAAAAAACAACTCTGGCAGACTGTAAAATGAGAATCTTCATGGTTACTTGCCAAACTATGAAAGCTGAAGTTTCAGGCTGCAATTAGACCAGAAGCCATGGTTGTAAGAAGTTGCAAAGGGCACTATTCAAAAGGCACTAACATTCACACTGAGTAGCACCAAGAATAGAAAGAATTATAACATTACCAGAAATATTAAGTTCTTACTCTAAAGCATTGTGGAATATTAGGGTGCAGGCAGACTTTTGACAGATGGATCTCCTTTTATTCCAAGGCAGGAAGTTGTAATCTAGCCAAAGTGTAAATAAGCATTCATAAATACAGGGCAGGCTCAAACTCTTCTCTTGCATCTCTTCAAAAACCAAAACCTATATAAACTTTGAAACTCATTTACTGGAAACTTAAAAGTCCTAATTTCATCTCACGTGTAAATTATCACAACCTTGCTTCAGAAAAACAGAACAGGATTCAAATGAGCCTGCGTACCTCTACAGGGCTGGTTTTGAAGCAAACAATTGCACACCCAGATTATTTTTTTATTTATTTATTTCACCCATTTCTGTTGATTACAGATATTCATTCAAAGCTGGAATTGATCGCCTTTAGTACAGTTGACAAGAAATGGAAAGGAAGTTGCTTAATGAAGACAGAACAAGAACTGAGCTTGGGAGCTTTACCAAAGGGTATTCAAAGTTCACCTCTCTCTGCTGATGCCTCAAAATTCACTATTTCTTGTTACTCATCACGCACTGCAGAAAGGAAAATTACAAGTATTCTGGATTGCAATGACTTCAGCAGCCTAGAAGTAATGAGCTGTGTATCCACCTTTTAATAAAATTCCATATTCCACAGGCTCAGCTGAGACATGATCATGAAGAGACAAAACAAGCTAGAACGCAGTCCAGGCAAGTCAGAAATTGGTAAGTGAAATGTTTCAAACATTCCTCCCTAACTACTGAGCTGTAAGTAGGGGTGGTGAATGAATACACAGATATATTTTTAAGTCTTACTTCTGCAAAATTTAAGACTTCTTGGACAATCAGCACTAAGCCACAATCTCTATGTCCTGCTTTATTAATAACCAATATCATAATGTACAAGGTTGCTATTTTTTCATATCTTTGTGACCCAGCCTAAGACAAATGAATATTCTTGATGTAACCTGGGCTTTAACTCCTTAGCTGTAAATCAGGCATAAAAATACCTCTACAGAATGCTGGGAATGTTCCACTGCCACAGCCCTGAATGTCACAGAAACCCCCACAACTCACTGCAGAAAACAAATAATTGGCACTGAAGAAAGCACACAACTGCATATCCAACAGAATTTTGAACTGTACCTCCTTTAATAAACCAAATCAGGCTCACAGAAGGTGTGAAACAGCAGATATTCAGAAAATACAGACTCATGGAAGAAGAGATTCCATCAGTGTGTAAACACAAATGAAATTGAATTAAAGATCTAATAGATAACCCTAAACTTGGTACATCCCAACTGGAAATCCTGGTTGATACAATACTTAGAGTTAAGTTTGTGTATATACACATGTATTTATATAATAATTTATTGTATTATTAAAAATAAAACTAAAGCAATACAAGAAAATTAGCCACCAAACCAATTTTCCACGTAACAGTCACCACTTGATTGCCAAAGACCCCTTCTCTCCTGAGCTGAACAAAAATAATTGTGTTTGACACCATCTCTGGAGCAGCACCTTGGATTGTTGCTCACATATCACACACTCCTACCTGGAGCTTTCACAACCCTGCCCTTCCTTTCACAGACATTTTTGCAAATGAGGGAACAAGTACAAATGAATCCTACCTCAGTGTTACTTCCTGTCAAAGAAATTAGAATTAGAATTATTATGAGTGTGGACGCTCTGTACTGTCTATTTTAACAGCTTCACCTACACAAATCCTTGAGCTCTTCCAATCCTACACATCCACTAGATGGCTCTGACACTGCCCGTGTGTATCAAACCTCACGTGTGAGACAATTAAACAAACCAAAAACCTCACACCTGGCTTCATGAGGCTGCACCGCGCCGTGCAGGCAGAGCCAGACACACCCAGGGTACAGCTGAGAAAAGAATTCTGCTGGAATTCCTTACAGAACTGGAATGCAGAGACATCCAGCAGCCCAAGCTAAGCCTGTCCCAGGTATATCTTCAACTAACACAGTCAAATACACGCAGCTGGCAGCATCCATTGATTTGGGATGAGACTAAAAAGGTCACTTCTCAAGGCTGCCAAATAGAAAGCTGGTCTGTGATAAGAGGTACTAATAAATAGAGTCAATGAAAATCACAGCTCTTCTGGCAGTCATGTTTATCTCACCCACCATTTAAACTGGTAACTTTTTGGGGTTAGATTTTGTGGAGTTTGCTCCCTTCCTGTCAGTCTGCAAAACTATTGGAAAATCCAGGTGCAAATTCCATGTTCTGAGCAGGTGTCTTCATCTTTCTCCTCTGCATTCTGACCTCCTTTGTCATTCCATCCTCTGCCCACAAAAATGTTTCCTACTGCAAAGTCTGCAGGGAATTGATTTTATTTTCCTTCACCTACAGCCATCTACACATTGTGTAAACTGAATGATCTGCATACACAGATTTTTAAGTAACATACATCCTTAAAACAAGGAAACTGTGCAAATGCTTGTTTTCCTTTTGAGGAATTATCAGTAAAAGACCAGCAAAGAATTAAAACAAATATTTCTATTTAACAGATTTACACACTAGTGTGTGTAATATCCTAAATAAAACCTGGAGATAATAAATGTTAAATGCAAGTCCAGTGATTTTCCCTTTCCCCTTCAACATCTCTTCACTATTTTCATTTTTTTTAATATATAAAAGTAGATCAACACTTTTCCAGTTCTGTTCTTTTAATGTTTTTTTCTTTGGTCATCCACGTTTATCTTCATCTGTTGCATTCAAAATGTTAGTGAAGATCTCTCAGGACCAATTCTAAAATCAGGCTGAATATTTAGCATTGAACAAACCTAAAAAAGAATACACAGAAGTGTTTCAAAGGGTCTATTTTCCAAGAGGAATGTTCAACAAAGCTCCCAATCGCTCTATTTCTCTTCTTCTGGTCCCACTTGTCATTCAAATTGTAAAAGATTATTTCCAATTTGCCTTTCAAACAATATTTTTTTCCTTTATTTTGTGTTTGTTATTGGTTGGGGAATTTTCAAGTATCAAGGATTTTCCCTTCATTTATTTCAATTCAAGTATTTTGCCATGAATGCAGGAGGGGAACAATAACTGCTCCACACAAATACTGAGTTTTGGTGTGGCTTTAGAAAATAAATATCTTCAAAAATGAATTTATGTGCTAAAACAACAACTTAATCCTACAAACCTGTTTAACTTTTCCTCTGATTTTTTCCAGATCTTCTTGCAGCTTATCATAAGTGGGGTCTTCATGTGGGAATTTCTGAATCATCCCTATTAATGAATCCAGAGCCCTTATCTTTTTGCTAGGAAAAAAAAAAAATAATCAAAACAAAACCCAATGGTCCTCACACAGGAGTTTTTTCCATCCATTGATATGCAAATTATACTGATAAATAATAATCCAGAGCATAAAACCCAGCCCTCCATCCTTCTTTAATTCAACTTCTCCCATTTCGCTCATTGCCAGGTGTGTTCTATACTTATTTAAGAAATTATCCAAACTAGGAATTATTCCAAATTGGGAATAAAGCACAAATGACTAAGTTAGGGTTTCCCTTTCAACTTACCATCCCAAAGTTAAGAAATATTCAAGAATCAGCAAAAATACTGATTAGATGACTGGGCAAAAAAAAAAGAAATGCAACCAAAAAGGCAATTCTGACAGACAGATTAATCAAAACAGAACAGAAAAAAAAAAATATATGAAGAATTAAAGCCATAGCAAAATGACTTTTAGCCTTTTTAACCTCACCTGTTCTTTTCATCCGTGCATTTCTGGAGCAGACAGTGCCACGTCAGTGCAAACCCAAGGTAGCAGCCGATCTAAAATGAATTTAAAAGAGTGTCATGGGGGAAAGAAGAAACCTCAAACAACACACAGCACAGACAGTCACACAAGAACAAAGCACCACACTGTATCTCACTCTTCAGAAAACTAAACTCTGGATACACAAACATGTTTCCAAGCTGGAAAGGCTGACAAGTGTAAGATTACCCAAGTCACCCTCTCACTTGATGTCTCTAGTCCTGCTTCCCTCTGCAGCTTTCCCAACATGAGATTAGAGCACCTCTCTCTTATGCTTTGTCCAGGACCATTTTGTACAAAAGCATCCAGCTTTGGAGGCTGCTGTTTGGCATTCTCATCCTGGAACTATGACAAACTGGAGCGGTACATATGGGACAAGTTGAGGTGCCTCCCCACCCCTCTCCAGCCCCAGAATTCCTAGGAATGGTTATTGATCCAGGTGTGCCAGCACACAGAACTGGCTCTGTGTGCTGAAGAGGAACAGTGCCACAAACCCTCCCAGCATCACAATTAACAAGGAGTGCACGAGACACACAGAACTGCCTCTTTATGTCTCCAGATTCCATACTTTTCCCTATGCTGAGCCACAGGAGATGGTATGGGGGGGAGGGAGCCTTTAGCCAAAAATTTGTGAAAAAAGATTACCGAAGTTTCATACAGCAAATAAACTCAGAAAACACAAGCACATCTGCTGAACTCTCCAGATCAAAACAGCACCTTTAAAGCAGTTTTATGGGTCCTCCTGGACACAGTGAAACACAGCAGGCCTCAGCCTGCCTGTGCATCAGGCTTTGCCTGGAAGCTTCTGTTTGCCTCTCATTTTCTAATGACAAGAAGATTCCAACCCTGCCGCGTTTCCCCATTTACCTCCGAGCCGATCCTGGCTCCGTGGAGTGCTCCCAGCCTCCTTCCCTCAGCCATTCCAGCGTGTCTGCCCTCTGCATAGCCCTCCTGGTACCCCTCCCCGTGGAACCTGGGAACACAGAATCACAGCTCTGGTACTCTCATGCTGAGCTCACACTGCACACGAGCAACTCCGGGGAATAGAAACGTGCATCACCTCCAAAGCTTAGAAATGCCACATAAAATTAATTTAAATTCCAGAATCACAGGCTCATTTCGGTCGGGAAAGACCTCTGAGATCACCCAGTCCAACCTTTAAATGATCACCACCTTGTCAACCAGACCACAGCTCTGAGTGCTACATCCAGTGGTTCCTTGGACACCTCCTGAAATGGTGACTCCAGCAGCTCCCTGGGCACCCCCTTTCAAGGCCTGGCAACATTTTCCATGAAGAAATTCGTCCTCATGTCCAACTTAAACCTCCTCTGGTGCAGCACGAGGCCATTTACTTTTGTCCTGTCACTTGTTACCTGGGAGAAAAGTCTGACCCCCACATGGGGGGCTCCTGTCAGGAAGCTGTAGAGAGAGAGAAGGTTCTCCCCGAGCCTCCTTCTCTCCACGCTGAGCGCCCCCATCTCCCTCAGCCGCTTCTCATCAGACTTGTGCTCGGGAGCCTGCCCCAGCTCAATTCCCTTCTCTGGACACACTGCAGCACCTCAAAGTCCTTCTTGGACTGAGGGACCCAAAACTGACCCCACGATTCGAGGTGGGGCCTCAGCGGTGCCCAAAACAGGGGGACAGTCACTGCCCTGGTGCCGCTGGCCACACTGTTGCTGGCACTGGCCAGGATGCCATTGTCCTTCTTGGCCACCTGGGCACACCTGGGCTCGTGTTCAGCAGCTCTTGGCCAGCACCGCAGGCCCTTTCCCTCTGGGATGCTTTCCAGGAACTCTCCCGCTACCCTGGAGCGCTGCAGGGGGTTGCGGTGACCCAAGGGCTGGGCCCGGCACTCGGCCTTGCTGACCCTCACCCCGCTGCTCTCGGCCCATCGATNGCCATTGTCCTTCTTGGCCCCCTGGGCACACCTGGGCTCGTGTTCAGCAGCTCTTGGCCAGCACCGCAGGCCCTTTCCCTCTGGGATGCTTTCCAGGAACTCTCCCACTACCCTGGAGCGCTGCAGGGGGTTGCGGTGACCCAAGGGCTGGGCCCGGCACTCGGCCTTGCTGACCCTCACCCCGCTGCTCTCGGCCCATCGATCCAGCCTGCCGGGGGCGGTCCCACTCNCGGGGTCGGTCCCACCCTGTGCTGAAACAAATTCCCTTGGGAGCCTGTTCCAGCGCCCGACTACCCCCTGGATGAAAAACCTTTCCCTGATACCCAACCTAAACCTCCCCCGGCTCAGCTTCAGGCCGTTTCGCGCTGGGCGCTCCCTCAGAACGCGCACAGGCGAATTTTCCCCGCCCTCCTCGGGGCTCACCACCGGCTCTTCCTTCCCTCACGCTCCCCTGGCAGCTCCCACTGGGAAGCACAGGCACAGGGGGGCCCCGCGCTGCCGGGGAGCCCCTCTCGGGCGCCGGGGCCGGCTGCAGGCTCCCTCTGTCCCCTCACCTCTCCTCGGCCATCACGATCCCATCGAACAGGTCGGCCATGGCGGCGCGGGGCACGCCGGGAGCGGACGGCGCGCGGGAGGGGGCGGGGCCTGGGAGGCTTGACCACGCCCCTCGTGATTTAAGCCGCGCCCACACGCTGCGGCGGCGTGCGGCCAGCAGGGGG
>VWZT01014334.1:466003-496107 GCA_013397055.1 Pachycephala philippinensis
GCCCCATCCCGGCGCGGCGCCTCGGGGCTGTAGCGCGGCCGCAGCCGCCCCCCGGCCTTTTATAGCTCGCCCTTATCAGCCCCATCGATCCGGCCGCATCCGATATAGAGCCCATTTCATAGCCGGATCGGTCACTCCCCCCGAAAATATTGAGCGGGTGACATCATTTCGCAGGGGACACCCTGAAGTCGCTCCCTCCGCATCCGCACCTCCGCGCTTTCCGCTCCGGCAGCGGTGCCGGGGCTCTGCAGGTCCCGCAGCCCCGATGTGGCGCCGGGACGGGGACCGGGGGTGGGCGTGTGTGTACCCAGCCCACCCAGTGGCAGGAGGCTGCCCCGCTCCCCGCCTTTGCCCGTCCTGTATTTCATTTCCCCTTTCAGAAATCAAAGAGCTGCTGCCTAAATCAAAGAGCTGGGCTCCCCTCTGCGGGCAGGGGCCGAACGCTGGGGGAACGGGACGGCCGCTCCCGGTTCCGGGCAGCCGGCGGGGCACGGCCGCACACGGCCCTGGTGCAGCCCGGTCCGGCCCTGCAGAGCCCAGTCCGGCCAGGTACCGGCGGCTCCGGGGGTCCCGGCGCGGCTCCGGGCTGGATCCCGTCCGGCCATCCCCGGCTGTGTCACTAGATGGAGCCTGGCCCCTGGGATGCGGCTGCTTCGCCTCGGGGGAGCCGCTGCCGGGGGAGCTCTCCGGCTCCTATTCGTCCCCGCTTCCTACAAAGAGACTGGGGAGAAAAAATCCTGTGTGCAGTAAAACTGCATCGCCCGATTTAAGTTTCGAATAGAAATTTTCTTCTGGTCTAAGCATGGATTTTTTCCGCGTGGGCTCCTCCCAGGGAGCTCGCTCAGCGAGTGCATCAGGAGAGATGGAAAGAAGCAGACACACATTTGGGGGTTTTCCACCCTATTTGCATCTCAGAGATGTTTAAAGGGATTGCTGCCGACTTTTCTGCTGCACATCCAAACTGATAATTGAAGGAATTTTCTCAGATTTCAAAAGAGAAAACTGGTAATTTCATAAAGAAAAAAAAAATCTTTCCCCCGCAGGACATGAAATGACAGTTAAACAAGACATAACCCTACCTCCCCAGCAGCTTCTCTGAAACAACAAAGCTTCTGTCAGCTTCCACATACTGTTTTTATATTTTGCTACTTGTTTGCTTTCACCCTTTTGTCCCCACACTTGCATCTCCCTCCTGCTAACACTCACACAAATAACTTTTCTTCATGAGCAATCTTAGCTTGGTGAGGTTGAGCACATAGACAAGGCCATGCAAAAATACAAAGGCTTGTAGGATGATGTCTTGCACTTATTACCATGTGCAGCTTAAGGTGTATTTAACTGGAGCTGATGGCATCGATCAGTCTGAGTTTGAATGATCAGGGTCTTGCATAACAAACTCACCGTGAGTGAGGGATTGAATCTTACAAATGGTTTCAAAATGCTACTGCTTTTGATTAGCTTTGGACATTTTTTGGTGATCGGCTTGAGGCACCCAAAAAAGACCCTGTTTTTTCCCTGCATGGTTGCTGAATAATTAATAAGGATTTGGACCACTTCTCATTCAGGTGTCTCCTGCTGCACCCTCCAAATCACAGGCTTTCCTACCAATTCTGGTCTTTCCTACACCACGGAAGTTCACAACATTATAAGCCCAGTAAATAATACCAAGGCATGCAAGTGCCTAATTCTTTTTTTCCTCTGCAATGTTATTACATGGCTGCTACAAAGGCAGTCACTGCCCTGCAACCCTGGGCCCCACAGCAGTTGTGCATGTAACTCATCCTGGCATTCTTCAAGGTACTGAGCACCCACCACACACGCAGAGGTTATGGTCTGAAATTAATCTGAAAGGCGCTTCTAGCTCCATTTTTCTGTGCATCTCAGTAAATAGAAGCTATTTTATGGTCACTACTTTTGCTATTCTAATGTGATAATAATCATGATCATAAGTTTTATTTTCTTCATCGAGAAGTTAAGACTTCTTTCAAGCAGTAAGGAATCGATGCTTGCAACTTGTTCATTCATCTCTGTGAAGATCAAAAACTGAGGCAGAAAGGGCAAGTCACTGGCACTAAATGATTTTTCAAATCAGTGAAAAAGCTGACTATAAAGGAGAATTTCCCAACAATTGATGGAAAGCCTTTAAAAAATATTTTCATTGTTGCTGTTGCTGATGTTACATGGGCTGATGTTAATGGGTTCATGTCTAATCAAATTAAAACAAAAATTAAGCACTTAGCTAATTTTTTGGAATGGCCTCTCTTGTTAGGGGAAGGTTTCAACCTAAATAATTTGTCCACGTTCCCCTGTAGTCCCTGACAGAGATAAGTGCCTGAAAACACTTAATTGGACTGAATAGTACCAATCCTATCACAGAACAGCTACTGAAGATATATGGGTTAAATATACCCTGGAAGTGTTCATTTCTTTATTGCCTCTGTAAAGAAAAAAAAGCCTCGATCATTAACTCCGATTCAGGGCTTATTTTTAGCTACAGATAAATGAGCTAAAGAATGTCACTGTTTTCAAAATACAAGAGTTGCAACACATGATTTTCATTTCAGTTCCTGTCTGTGTCACTGAACTTTATCATTTATTGGCATCTTTTATCAAAGTTCAATAGAAAGACACACGTCTTTGCCTGTTCCTACAAATGCATTTGCAGGGGAAAAAAAAAATGTGTGCAGAACAAATGTATTGTAGGGTAAATTGCACCATCACTTCCAGTGCTGGACCTGCTTCCTGCAACAAGGAAACCTGGTAGTGTCAGATTTTCTGCTTTTATGAGGATAGGAAAAACAACCAAAAACCCAGGAGGAAAGTCTTACAGAACAAAAATACCTCCTGACCAAACGGTGCACAATTGCAAAAGCATTTTCACCTGTTGCAATGAGTCATTTATTTCCACTGCACTTTTCAATGTCCCAGTGTAATTTCTGCAGAACGAGAAGTCCAGCTTTGGGTAATAATGAAGCGGAAGTGAATTTGTTTTGGAAGAATATAATCAGCTGTAATTAAAAGTCAAACATCCAGAGATCCCAAAACACACCAAAAAGGTAACAGAGGGCTTGTGCTGTACTGGATAATGATATCATTGAAACCAACTGAAGAGAAACTAAGGAAGGTGGCCACAAAAATGATTAGAAAATAGGGCAAGAAGCCACCCATGAGTCGAAGTTGGTCATAGCAGGCTACCTTGTGGTGGAGATCAAACGAAAAATTACATAGGTGAGCCAGTCAAGATTGAGTGAGGGTCAAAATATGATAAACTGGATGTGTTTAGGATGAAGAGATGTTTTCTTAATTATGGAATATCTTTGGAATATGATGGTGAAAGCTTTGGTTGTGCAAGTCACTGCAGAAAGAAGAAAATATCTCTAACTTTCTGCTTCCTTTTGGGGTGTTTTTGGGGTCTCCTGCAGATTTTGTACTTGGGATTACACAAGTATGATCCAATATTACTTTTGAGAAGAGATCTGTCAGTCTTCCCCCCTTTTCTCTGAAGTCAGAGGTGGGAGAATTACAGAGGCTGCAAATACTCTGAGGGCAGTAAGGTTCCAGGCAGGGCTGGAGATGTCAATGCTAATGCCACTGGTTTCTGGTGTCTGCTGTAGTCCCTGCCAGTCATCCCAGAAGTGACAGAGAAAAGAAAATTATTTTACCCATGGCAGAGGGCCAGCAGAGCAGTCCAGCCTTTTCTCTTGCTTCTGGTGGAGAAGAATATGTCAGGAGAATGAGGGAAGGCAGAAGTGAAGACACAGGACACTGCAACACGCCGTTATTCGAGCACGAGCTTGTTCTATAAAGAGCCTTATCAGCACAGCACAAGTTAAAAAACCTGCCTAAGAAGGAGAGGTTACTCCACCATATGTCAGGGACTGCTCTGCTCCCCAGCTGCTTCTGCAATCCAAGAGGCATGGAGGTGACAATATTTCTGCCCGGGCTGTGAATGAGTGCAGAATTGAGATTCCACAGCTCCCGCTGCGCGCGCCCACTGACAGGATGTCATAGGATGGGACTGAGTCTCTCCCCTGATACCACAGTCCTCAGGGAATCTGTAGGATTCAAATGCATCAGATACTTCTAGATTTTCCAAATGATCCACTTCCAGAGGGGTTCTGCTTCTAAAACCGCTCTGCTGAGGAAGGTCAACACGCTGGGGAGATTGTTGCTACTGTAATTTGTGTGTGTTGTTGCTGGTTCTTCCCAACGAGCAGAGCCAGACAACCAATTTCAAATATCTCTCACCATTCTGTTATCTAATGCTTCCTCAGCTATTGCTATCAGCCAGTGCATTCCGGAGAGCCATGCTGAGCCTGGAATCGACTTGGAGCTTGCACAGCCAAATGATATCTTCTGGTTAGGTCTGCTCTAAAGCTCACAAAATTCCCATCAGCTTCAAAATGCTAAATGCATTTTTTTCATCACTGCCATTATTTCATGTTTTAGAAGTGTTTCATCAACCCCGTCTTTCCTAAAAATGTGCTCTGAAATCCTTTATAAGTCTGCTATAGAAGAAACCTTACAGATTTTATGGGATCGTGTTTGGTACAGTGCTTCTCCAGCACCTTATTTACACTAACCCAACAAAAGCTGGTTTTTTATTATGTTTTGAGCAAACCTTCGTCCTGCAACAGAAATGAATAATTGCAGGTTTCTTTGCCAACAGATTACATTCTGATTTCCAGCCTGACCTAGGGAGTAATGCCCCTGGACTTTGTTTACACAGTGTGTTTGTGGAAACCATAAGGAAAGCTTTTCTAGAAGAGGGTAACTCTAGATCATCAGCTTCTCAGTCAAACGTGGTATCCTTGGAGCATTTACCTGTATTCTTTTCCTGTCAGTGACTAAATAATGCTGTCTTTATCACAAGTTCCAGCTTCATTGGGAATATTTTTCATTTAATAGACAGAGAACGGGCCAGTAGAAGAAGATATACCAGAAATGCTTTGAACTTGCAAGAATGCATACTTAGAGCTGCGGTCCTGTACAAATACATCTGGACAGGCAGAATTAATCAGGTGGTCATACTCAGCCTGATACAGTGACAATTCCCACAAAATCACTCCTGAAGAGCATAGTATGAAGCCAGGATTTGCAAAGACTTTGGCAACAATACAGACCTATGAAAATAAACCTGCATTTGGAACAATTTCACTGACTGAAGTCTGGGATGAATTTGTTCCACAGAGGTCTAGCTTTCACTGGAGGTGCACTGTTAAGAAGGACACTGAGCCAGGGGTGCTCATGTGATGACTTTTTGGGAGTCAGAAGGAAGAAGGAGAGGTATGAAAGGGGTTTAGCTCTGTCTGTCTGTTTGGTGAGACACTGAATCCTCCCTTTCCCTGGGAGTTAAACCACCTCAGAAACGTGATTATACCTTTGCTTAAAAACAGATGTTTTCTCAAGAATACCTATGATAATAATCCGGATTTGTTGTAAAATTGATTCTACAAAGTGTTCTAGTTAGGAAGATGATAATAAATTGTATCACTAAAGGTATTTATTATGCTTATGACCATCTAAGTGGTGTTTTAGCTAGGATCAGTTGGGCTCGACTGAGAAACACTGGGAGAGTTGTTATGGCTTATGTGATGCCAATAATCAGACCACCCTGTAGGGACAGATTGTCCCTGCCCAGGTTAGTTCTGGATGGCTCAGTCCTGTTGAGACTGAAGGATGTGAAAATTAAGAATTATACCTGTCTGGGGAACTTCCACTTAAGACAGTTGTGGCTCTTTTTTTTTTTTTTCATGTGGGCTTCAAATACTTGATCAAGATCAGATAAAAATGAGTGTGTGCTGAACACATTACTGCAATTTACCATGTTGGGGAGTAAAAGAGGTAGAAAGGGAGTTAATGAAGCCAGCTAACACTCACAGTCTTCTTGTTGTCTTACATTTCATGCTACACTGCTGCTTATCGCTACTAGGAGTTGCAAGGCACCAACAGAACTGTAGAAATTGTTCAGAGATGTAAATGATTACCAAATTCAGCCCAGGAGTGCTTATTCACCTGCTGTCATCACCTTTGATTATGATGATACTGCAGGAAGGGCTGAAACGATGTAGCCCTTTATGAAACAGTCTGAACAAATGTAAACTCGAAAATGTAGTACAAAGTTTCCTAATCATTTAAGGCTGTTAGGAATGTTTTGCACACAGACATATCCTCAGCTTGTGGAGGGCAAAATGATGCAGCTGAATCAGCAGAAGTCTAACCTTTCACTCCAGCTCGTACCCTGGGCCTAAAACCCTGGAGAAATATCTTAGAAAAAATAAAATTCTCGTGCAACTCCTCCAAAATCTGTTTAGTACGTGGAGTTCCTTCACCTGGATTTTAGAAAGTGTGGTGATATCTTGCCTCCTTTCTCAGAAGACCTCCAGACTCCATCCTTAACATTGGTGACAGCCATGTAGGAGGTTTTTACAACAACTTTGCTCAAGAGGAAGATTATTAATAAGCTGTTCTTCCTCTTGGAGGTCATGGGAAGTAATTTTCATCTGAAATGAAGCCTAAAGCACAGCCTGGGTGTAGCTGCACGATTTGCCATGAGTTGGGAAACCGAATAACTTTCTCTGGTGGTCTTTATTGCAGCTGGTCCCCTTTGCTGCCACCAAACGTGGCTGTGGGACATTTGGGGTCAAGAACTGAAGGGCAAAGGTTACTGAAGCATCCTGCCAAGGCAGCTAAAAGTGACCTTTAGCTGACAAAGCAGAAGTAACACAGGATCTAAAAGAATGGTATTCAAATAGGCAGTCCATCCAAAACATTGCTTTTGGATTGATCCTAATCAGCCATAATTTCCTAGTTTAATGGCCAATTAAAAGGCCATTTGAAAGTAAGAGAAGCAGAACAAATCAGCATGGAAAGAGCCTGGATGGTCTTTAGAAAGTAATTTAAGTTTACTTAGGTTTTACACATCTGACTAGTGAGGAAACGAGTGAGTAATGGCTGTCTTACTCCAAAAGTAATTCAGCCTCATTAAATAACTTGTTGCACCAAGAGAGAAAATCTGAAGCACCACTGGAAAGTAAAATGAAATATCCGCATTATAACAAGGTACTTATCAGTCTAAACATCACAAATATTGGAAGGAATGTAGAATTCCCCTCTATCTGGCTATTGTGTGTTGTGTATGTTGATTTGATGCAAGAAGCAGAATTAAACTCAATATTTTTTATCTGTATTTACGACTGTCATCAGGCATATAATGATCAGAACCATTCTATTTTACCATTTTTAAATGCCAAATACTTTTTATGTCATCTTCAATTGGCATCTTCAATTTCTTTTCCTTTTTCTGGAAACAAAGTTCCTTAAACATTTCAAGCTGAAAGTGAGAGCCCCGTTGCCTCTGGTTCTTTCGTGCCTGGAGGCACCAGGAAGATCCTTGCACCACCAGAGGCAGAGAGCCCCCAGTTCCTGAAGCGAGCAGAGCAGACAGATGTGCTGAGGATGGAAAATGGAGTTGATGGTGCCTCTTGCACATGGATCAGTGTGCAGTTTAGACATTCCTGGCTGTGGATCTCTTGATTTAGGCACTCCTTTGGCCAAGGGGGCTGTAAAGATGGTCACACACCACATACACACACACACACACACACACACACACACACACACACACACACACACACACACACTCTCCCCAATTAATTCAGAGTTTAACCTGTTTCAGAACATTCCCAGAGCAGGGCAGGAGCCCTTCTCCTCTCCCTGTGTGGGGCACCGAGGTTCCAATCAATAGCAAAGTCTCCCTGAGACCTGTCTATTGCTCTTTATCAGAGGCCTCCAGCAGATAAAGACTGTCACAAACAGCTACTGATCGCTGCCACCGCAGCCTCACTCCAAGGAAGAGCTGCTGTTGCAAGGCAGGAGATGCACTTTTTCCCATTCCCTGGACTAACAGGACACAGATTGTCACCAGTGTGGTTTGGACTCAGCCAGGCAGATGTTCCATGGACTGTACAATATTGTAGAAGGAAGTAGCCAATACTAACGACATCAAGAGCAACAGAACTGTGACCGAGCCCTGCACAAACCCTTTCAATTCATGGCCCCAGTGGCAATACCAGCACCCCATTCTCAAAAGACATTAATCCCCAAATTTATGTTTTTTTCTCAAACACGCAGCCAGGCAGCAATGGCAACCCTTTGCACAGCAAATAGCAGATCTAAAACCCCACTGATTAATCATTCACCCCTCACTCCAACTGCCTGCCTTACATTTCCTTCAGAGCTGCAATTTAAATTAGTATTTGTAGTTTAGTCCTGTTAAAGGCTTCATGAGAATGAAGGCTCCATTTTGCCTCACATCTTTATGAGCATGCAAAAAAAAGCAGCAATGTCATGTTTTCCCTTCCTCACATAACAAGATGCAAAAGGAGTGGATTTTGTAGTCCCCCAGGCTGCACATTTGTCCCTAGGGAGTCTTGCTCCTGTTACAGCTGTGGACACACATGGCTCCAGCTTTTCCAATTTCAGATCAATGAGCCACCCAGCAACGAGCACGGAGTTGGCAGGTCCTCCGCATTCATCTGAGTGAAATGAAAGGGAGCTCAGTTCTTGGCTCCAGTTTTCTGTCACTCCATTGTCATTCAACAAAACGGACCAAAGAGAAAAGCGATCAATCCATAAACTCGTGAAGCCTCAGTCTCCAGCTGTCATCAGCTTTGAGCCCCCTCCACTGATCTTATCTGTTGCAGAGTGATTGAAAGTAATTTGTTTTGGTTGAAAGTAATTTGTTTTGGAGAGTAATTAGATTATCTCTTGGGGGGCTTCCTACCTGGTGACCCAGTGTTTCTCCTTGGCTTGCTGCTCATTAACATCAATTACCATAGAGACACTCTTCAAAGGAAGGCTTGCGCTGCCCAGGGTGGGGAACCTATTAAGAAATATGCTTCTCGTTCCTGCCTGGAGATAATAAACCTTCTGGTGTCAAACAATTATTTGTGGGTCAGACACATATGATCCCACTGAGGCTTAAACCTTCCATTTGCCATCCCGTGTGAAATGTTTAGCAATTAGGAAATGAGCTGGATCGCTCTATGACGGTGTACATTGAATAGAACAGGCTCAAGCATAATATCTGGGAACATTTCCTGGCACTGGATGGATATCCCACACTTGCAGAGGTACTGAGATGGCAAAAAAAAAAGTACATGTCTGTAGGGGAAAGTGCAGGGAGGCTCAGAAGTTCATATTCCAATTCTTGTCCCCAGAATCAACTCTTTTTAATTGAGACAGTTTATATGGTGTCCTGGTAAATGACACAGCGCTGATAAGCATCATCATAAAACCAGTATAAATTTCTTTTCTGCAATAATGTGAGTGCCAAGTGAGTGGTTGCCTGACTGGGACATTTGCTGGTAGTGATTACATCATTGCTACTGTGCCATCCTTCGGAACAACACAGAATAAAGAAGAACGTTTTGTGATCCACCTTTTGGGCCAGGTCTCTTTTCAGGCACAGCAAATCTGAGTAATAAATGGCCCTGGTTATGCCTTTGTTTACCAGTATTCAGTCCAAAATTTTCTCTTGTTGCATCTGATTTCTGTGCTGCTCAGGAAGTAGAAAAACACATTGAGGAAGCAAAAATTACCTCTAAAGGTAAAGTTTGCTTGTGTAGATGTTGTGTAGAGGTCCCAGAGTCACTGAAAGCCCCGGGCTGGCCTTGGGCATGCAGGATGAGCTGGGATTGACCACAGGGAAGCTGGGGGAGAAACGCGGTGAAAACATCCTGGTGAAAACATCCTTGTTCTGCAGCTCATGATCCATAGGGAGAGGAGTTTAAGTTGGGACAGCCTGAGTCATAATGGCAGGGAATCACCAGCAGTGCTCCTAGTCATCAAACCCCACCCTTTTAGGTGATCCTGGCTCTCCAGGTTTAACTCCAGTGCTACAAATCCTTTAAATGGCTTTTCTGAAGAGCTGCTAAGCGCTAAGGTCTGAAGTAAATAACTCCCTTTTTTTTTTCTTTTTCATTTGTCTTGTTTGAGTAATTAGGTCGTTATATCTGAAAGTGATTGTTTCATGTGTGCCAAGAGTGAATAATGAAGACCTTTGATGAATCCAGCGAGCAGCATGTAAATGTGGGGAAGGAATGCAGAGGCAAAGGAATGACCTTTCTGGAACAGAATTTCTCCCCGCGCCACCATTTTTATCCGCATTAAAGTCAATTAATGCGTTTACTTTTTCCTGCTGTGTGTATTCTTCAGAGCTTCCTTTTCCTAATAAAATGCACATTGTCCAAAGGGTTTGCAATGTTCTTTAAACAGGCTACTGCGGGCTTGTTTGTGAGCCAGCCAGTGGCTGCTTGTACAGAGCTAAACATTTCCTCTTCCCACAGCTTTCAAGGAGTGCTTAGAACTCAGATATTTAATCAGATTGCATTTATATAACGCTGATGTTAATGCTGAGCTGTGAATGGTCTGTAGCCACCTCTCCAGACCCTAACCATGAAGATGAATGGAGGTAAAAAAGTAAACTGCTTTTATTACTCACGAAGGTGGTAGTTAAAAAATAAAACACAAGGACCAAATACGGAAAATAAATAACCTTCTGTTTCTCAGGACTGATCCTCACAGGTAAGGGTGGATTGACTCATTCCAGCTAGCAGCTCGTGTGAGTGACTGTGGGATGTCACTCTACAACCGAGTGAAATTAGACTTTTGTTTCTGGGCAGCAGAAAAAAAAAAAGGTCTGTTTTGGCAGACCTTTAAGCTTGAGTCAAAATAAATGGTTTGAAGGAAAAGGCTTCCCTCCTTGCTGATCTTCAGTTGGCTTTTAGGAGTAAACGGCATCAGAGTGTGGGGACTGAATTCTCTTTGGAATAAATCAGACCTGGATTTGTACTCAGTGAGGTCTCCTGATATGGTGTAAGCCCCAGTGGCCACTAAGCCCATGGGATCAGGTTAGAGCTTACCTGAAGCAACTCCCTTGAGCCACATCCAGTGTGGATGCTGGGTCCTCAGCACCCAGGAACGATTATGGGATAATTCAGGATACCCACGCTGTCTTCTGGCTTCTTAAATAAACACTTTTTTCCCCCTGTGACAGACAGCAGGTGCAGTAATTCCAAGTCTAGCTCTTTGTTGCTATGCTTCTGAAGTGTAGGTCTAAGCTACAATGGGGAGGATTATCACTGACTTCTTATTTACTTGTGGGAAAGCTAGCAGTGTAACAATGCAAAGCAGGCTGCTAGGTACAATCAAAACCAAAATGTGGATCAAAAGAGATTAAATCTGTGGCAAAACTCCTGAATTCCCTATGGGGAAAACTGCAGAAAATTGAAAATTGCTCGAAGTCATAACAGGGAGATGAGGCAGGTCACATATCTCAGAAATAATATGGACAGATACTCCTATTTACAGCTGGCTTACAGTTTAGAGTTATTTCTGGGACTACAGAAGAGAGAGTTTAAAGACTAAGCCACCTTTCTGGAATGCAATACAGCAAGTAGGAGCTAATTCTGAAATGAATTTCTCAACCACAGAATCACAGGACAAGATACTTCCTTAACAGTTTTGTTACACCTCATGTGGGTTTTGTTAAGGCTCCTGTGGGCCTTAAATCTCCTGTCTACAGAAACCCTCTGTCCCTCCTTGATTCTCTGCTACTGTAATGTAAGGAAGGAAAAGATAAAGTGACACAGAGGCACCCATTCATGTCTCTTTACCAACTGAATTACTGACCATTACAATTATAAATGTAATTGCCAAATCATTTTCTGTGCACACTGTGGAGGAAAAATACTGTTCGTGTGCGTGGTTGATCTGGAACTCTTTAGAAGCACAGCACAGAGCCTTTTTTAAATGTGCAGGTTACTCCCCCAGAAGTGCCAGGGTGTGAATTAGGGATCCACTTGTCCAGAAGGGGAGGAAATACCATGTATGTGCACATCCTAAATACAGAAATTTCAGCAGCTTTTCTCTTTGAGACAGATACAAGTCACAGACCTAGGTTCGTATTAGAAATATCCACTGACTACTGTTTGAACAAGCAATCACAGGTTAATTAATTAGTCAAAGTAATCAAATCTCTGCGGGTAATTTACTAAGTCCCATTTGTTGCTGTCATGGCACATTCAACCACCCTGAGCTAAGAGGTGACTTCTTAAGCTCCAGAAAACAACGTAAGCAAATTACAAAATGCCAAATGCAGTTACAACGAGTTTATCAGCTCGTGCTTCCCCTTATCCTGAGATTTCAGCACTGGCCTTCTTCCAGCATTTCCAACTCATGACCACAGCTTTGCCCACCCTGTCCCGTGGTGGTGATGCCTAAAGAGGCCAACCTAGAAACAGAGACTAGACAGGAGTAAGGGAGTAAGGGTGGATATTTATTTGAAAGGCCTTCAGAGGCACACCCTGGGCAGGCCAAAGGCTGCACCCAAGATGGACCCCGAGTCACGAGTTCTTCACACTTTTATAGCTTTGCTCCATTTGCATATCACCCCAATTTCACCAATTAAACTTTAGCTAATGATGGAATTTCCCCTCAGCTTGCCCCCCTTCTCAAGATGCTGGGTTACACATTTTGGGCCTAGGCCGGGCTGGGTGTCCTTGGAGAGCAGCCTGGAGAGGCTTTGTTCTGTCTGTCTCAGCATGAGAGAGCAGCAGCTCACAGGCTCCAGGACACTGCAGAGTTACACACTGGGAATGCAGAATTTGAAAAATATAAAAGCTAAAACGTAAGGCATCAGTGGCTGGCTCTGCCTTTCCCCTCTTGATGCTGCTGGATAACCTTGGTGAATTCCCCACATGAAGAGCAGGGCTGTGAGGGATCCTAGCAGAAGAAAATGGAATGCCAGCAGCCTTTTTCTTTGGCTGACACGAGGGTCCTGTACAATCTGGTTCATTAAAGGGATGTTGCAAGATGGTGATTACAGGGAAAGCTCAGCTGGTGTCCCTTTGAAATACAGAAGGGTGGTGTTCAGGTAATGGATTTGAACATCAGTCCTTTTGATGTCTGCAGCTGTGCACCTGCACATCTGGAGGCCGGGGCACCTTGCTAGGAACAGGCCTCGCAGCGCTGCCTCTACAAAAGGCCATCAGGATGCACATTGCTCACAAAGGCCACTCTCGTTCCTTAGCTTGCCTCAAATTGTACGTTGTTACCTTACTTTGGTGATGCATTCGTTTCCTCTTTATTCACTGGGCCAAATTCAGAGGAAAATATCCTCTGATGGAAGGCAGGTTACAGCCACCCCTCCCACACCAAGTTCGGGAAAGAAATCTTCCTCGAAGGAAAGCAAAAGAGGGGGAAAAACCTATTTATTTAACAAACACACAGAAAAGAATAATAATTCTAAATAATAAAATCTCTCGCTGTGGAGAGAAACCTGGGAAGATTTTAAAGTCCTTCTCTGGGTGTGGTCTCTCTCCTCCTCCTCGAAGCTGGGTCAGCCTGGGCCTGCTCGGGGCCTCGGTGGAGAGTTTTCCCAGTGAGTTCTGGTATTGTTGAACAGTCCAGAAGAGAAGAAGGAAAAACCAAAGTCCCAGAAAAACAAAGTTTAACTCTCTGTTTCTCCCTGAAGAAACAGAGCTGAAAAAGCTGGCTGAAAAGCAAGAAGGGTGCTTCCTCCTGCTCTGCTCCCCACAGAAGCACACGGAGAGAGATATCAGTGTCCTTGCTTTGAGTAAGTTCATCTGGCTTTTTTTCTCTCTCGCCCAGTTTTAAAGGCACAGAAAGGCACAGGATTCATATCTGGGCAATATGGGATACAACATCATGAAGTCACCCCGAGACAATCACCTTCCGAGAATGAGCAATCTGGCCCCACAGATTTGCTGTGCTGCTGTAGGGATGGCCAGGGTCCAGCATTTGTTCTTGGAAGCCCATTCCAGCCCTACTTAGGAGCGTGGGAAGGCTTGGCTCTGGTGCCAAGTGCCCCCAGTCCACCATGAAAGAGATGAGGGTATCCTGGAAATCAAAGGAGGTGTGCTGGGGGTCAGTTTGGACACAAATCTTCCTAATTTCAGTCTCTCTACCCCTGTATTTAATTACCTTTTACTTCTAGACTCAACTTCAGTGTACAGAAAGAGTGACAAAACATCATTATCACTCAAAAACGGAATGAGCAAACCTCTTTGTGTCACAACTTAAAAGCAGAATGCACATTCTCACCCAGAAATGGGAATGACCGTCACTGCTTTTTGAAATACTTGGGAAAAAAAAATACCATTGCGTTTGAGACACTGTTTGATTTAGACAGTTGGCCACGTCTTCCCAGGTAAATGCTGTGTTTGTCACACTGCCTGCTGCCAGCTGCCTGCCTCGCCAGGTTTGGGGCTTTAAGGTTGCTGTGTTAAAGATTAGAGCTTACTCCATCATTTTCCAAATTCACAGTTTCCCTGCTTTCCAACTGGGTCTTATGTTGAGCCATCTGATTTAGGCGTTGAGTAAACCCAGAACCCTGGTGTTCAACATCCTTCAGCTATTTTGCTATAACTGGAAGAGTGTGTCTGGGGAGATTTGCAAGGACCCAAGTTTGGGTGGAATGAGTCAGATTGAAGATGAGTTTAGTGCAGGATCCCGTCAATTTAGTTGTAGTTGGCTACAGATAACAACAGAACAAGATAAAAAGGAGTACACAGAGTCATTCTTCAACCTCGGGCAGTATTTGTCAGAGGGACTTTTTGAAACAGAGGTTGCAATAATTTTTTGTTTCCATTAGGTTTTCAAACAAGGTGCCCAGTGCTGATTATTTACTGATTTATATTTTTTTTCTATTTTTTTTTAGTAGACTTCTCTTGAGCCTTTTTTGAAAACAGGCATCACATTTGCTCTGTTTCCTTCCTCTGATACCAGGGCTGGTGCAAGCAGTTAAGTGTCATATCCCAGTCATCAGTTCAGTGAGTCCATATCTGAGCTCATCTAAACTCTGATACCCTTTGGTCAAGAGCACTGTGGTTAATTACCCCCTTGCATTTGCCCCAGGACAGAAAGAAAATACGATGGATGGACACTTAGACGATTAAAACATTTATTAATATGGCAAAATGTGTAACAGCACTTCATCTGCTCATCTCTCTGTGGTAACTCAGCGTGGTCTAAACGCTCCATCTAAATAAGGCTTTTAATAAATTTTTTTCCACATTGCTCACCCATTGCAACTTTTTTTTTTTTTTTTAATAAACACATAAATTAAAGAATCTCACATTTTATCTTCTCGTTTTTGAAACACAAAGAACAGAAAAGTGCCGTATATTTGGACAGGTTTCCAAACTGCCAGATCCCATCCGAGCGTGCCCGTCCTCCCTCCCTCCCGCTTCTCCTTCCAAAGGACCACATTCCTGCAGGACTGGAGCTGAAGTGGCTTTGTTGTTCTCGGCGTGCCCCGGCAGCTCGCAGCCCATGCCATGACACAGCATTCCTCCCGCTTTGTGCGGGCTGTGCCACTCGGGGCTGACATTTAGCAGGGTGGCATTAGAGTGGGACATTAATGCCTCCCCCAGACAAGGGCCCTTGTTGAGTGCAGTCAGCTGAGGCTGCAAGTCTGAGGCACGGACGTGAGTGGGGTGTGGAGCCACGAATCCCAAAAGGATCTCCCCCCTCCCCTGGAGGTTGTTTTGCCGTGGATCTGGCCTTGGGCAGGGGTTGCATCTTTGAGGCAGCCAGAGAGAGCAAAACCATTCCTCCTTGGAGATGAGGGACTGCCGTTTCCCTTGGCATTTTTAGGGGACAGGCAGCGTGGGGAAGACTTTTCCAAACTCCGTACAGACACTCACCCTGTACCCATGAGAGGCTAGCACAGATTTTTTTGTCTGAAATGGGATGAACAGGGGAACACATGTGGGATGGGGCACATGTTGGATATATTTCCTTACAAGCATCTGATTTAGGGCTTGACTTCACTAAAGGCAGTAAAAGAATCCCTACTCACTTCAGTAAACCTGAACCAGGGCTGCAATACAAAGCATTCTGCAACTAATAAAGCATAAAAGCATTCAGAGTGTGTTCGTTAATTAATCAGTGCTGATACACCTTTAAATTAGCAGCAAATGCTCTTTTTAAGCCATCACAGGGAAAAATTTTCACAACAAACCATCCTCTCTGCCAAAGGAGGCAGCTTTTGCTAATAGAGGTGTGTAGGTGTTAGCTGGAAAGGAGAACTAAATAGTAAATGTTTGCTTTCTACTTAGCGAATGTCTGTCATAGCCCTGCTAAGTAGCCAGAAACAAATTATGTGTGAAACTCAGCATCCCTCTCCCTCTTTCTCTCCTGTGATTGATATTTGCTTATGCAGCCCAAGTCCTTAATTTAATTAACAGGAATATGCTTATTTTACAAATTATAACCTTGTAATCTCCTTAGCAGGAAAAAAAAAAAAAAAGGAGCGTTTTCACCACAGGCTATTCTTTTTGCACATCATCTTATTACCAACATTGTTGTGCCCTTCTATTTCTTAAAAAAACTGTATTAGACTTTTTGATTATTTCCACTAACTCCCAAGTGGATTTTATTTAGAGAAATTTTATGGGAAAGCCGCAAGAATCTCCTGAGGCTGTGTGTCACTAAACAGACTTCTAGAGTAGCTCAATTTTTTTAAGCGCTTGTGTCAAATATGAAATGAATTAGCACTGACTGTTTTTAACATTTTCTCTAACAGAATTATTGAGTGGATTTGCTCCTAGCGTCACCGTTTTGAACAAAATTGTGAACTGTAAACGTCAGTGAAATTTCATAGACCCCCGTGAAAGGTAAAAAAGGAATAGGTGTTGATAGGCAGCAGAGGTGGTTTTGAGTGGGTGTGTGTATGTTTACATCTGCAGACACATTCACGGAGCTGTGGCTGTTGTGTTTTTGTGATCCTGCATGAAGAACCTGTGCTGGATCTGCCTTAAACGTGGATTTATGGTTTCCAGTTCATTCACTCTTCCCTTTTATCAAGGCATATATCCTTCAGTGCACTCCCACCACCGACACAAAGTAATATTTTTATCGATGGTCACATGCAAAGGTAATTCTGTGAACACAGCACCCTGTGCAGGTGAGTGCCCTGGCAAACCTGCAGAGGGAGTGGGGCACAATCAAGGGGACAGCATGTTTGATGCTCCCGTGATTAGAATCAGAACAAATTGGCAAGGCAGGTGCGTGTTTGCTCCCATATTTTTCTTAATTAACTCCTGGGGAGTGCAAACAATGAATAAATGCAAATTTGTAGTGCGTCATCTTCCAGAAGTCTAATGGAAAGAAACCTCAGATTTATGTCATGAGGAGAAGGGAATGTGGTAATTTTCAATCTGCAGCTCTGACACCCACATGAACGGCCACATCTTTTTTATCAAATGTATATCTGGTCCTTATTTCTGCATCTGCTCACCTTTCTGTAAGAGTCAGAAGGTGATTACAGCAGAGTATTTCCATGACTATTAAACTCTAATTCAGTGTGGGCCATTCAGTGACTGCACTGTCAGCCTTATTTATTTTCTGTCGTCATTAAGCAGAAGAGCATAACTTATTTAAAAACGGAGCTTTAAACTAATAAATGTAGCATCTGCTTCCAAGCACACGCCTTCCCTCATTCTGTGAAGTCTCTACTTCACCCTCACCTGCCTTGCAAGCACAGAATACCTGGAGACCCTTTTTACACCAGCTCCACCTGAACAGGTATTCAGTGATTTTTCAGCCTTTATTCACAAAATGCTTTAAATATTTTTTTTTCCTGTTCTGTTTTTCCTGTCCTGTTTCATTTTCCTGCATACCTGTGACTAAGAGTAAGCTGAGGCTTACAGGGTCCAAATGAAATCCTAATGATATGTGATGATTATTTTATTAGAGTCACCCAGGTTGCATAGGAGGACTTTGTTTAGAAGTGTGGTAATTACAGTCTTATTTCTAATGTGAACATTGCCACTGTGGTATTTATTTGATAATAAAAAGTGTAAAAGCCCAAGATTGAAATGAAATGTCTGAATTTTTAACCTCAGGGAATATTTTGATAGACTGTCATCACATTAACCTTTGTGCTTGTATTTACTCCTTTAATCCATATTTTGGACTAAGATATATTCCAAAATGATAGCATTAACTGAATAAGTTCTAGTCTAGTATACCCTGAGGAATAATCACGTGAGATCATCTTATTCCATGAAGTCACATTCTTTGCTATTTACTAACCAAAATATCAACTCCATGAATTATTTGCTAGTGGTACTTTATGGCTACAATATCCATTATATAATTTAAATTGTGTATCTCTGTTTATATGTATATTTAAATGAACAAAATTAATAGCAGGAATTAATTTAAAACAAATCACTGCCTTGGATGTGACTAGTATTTCTAAAGATTTGCAGAAGATGCTAAATTTCTGACCCTCGAGGTCAAAGACTTTCAGTTTAGCGTACTCTATGGTTTCTTGGGCTTCCATTTATAGATCTGATTTCAGCAGCAATCAAATTCTTTCCAACACAATCACTATCATCCCTATTGAACACAAACCACGTGAGATGGCCATCTATATAGATATCTTTCTGATGAAAACACACTTTGCTATGATTATTCCATCAGGGCATGGGACTATCAGAGCTATATTTATAACTTACATAGCTCCATAAACACTGAAGTGCTTTTCCTTGACCACCCTAAGCATGCTGAAAAACCCTGTGCTGAAATGCCCATGCTGCGATTGCCAGAACAGATACAACGCAGTGAATCACATCTGATAGCTTATCAGGGAGCACAAACAACCTGCTTTTTATGCTTTTCTGGCTCGTAAGCAGACACTCGGTGTTCTAGCTCTCCTTCCATCAGGGTTTGTGACTGGTACACCTTGCTCTTCAGAGGGATGTGTAAAACACCTCACAGGCTGAGTTTGGCCATGGCTGGCTGAGAACTCCTTTGGTCACCTCTGCAGCCCTGAGACGTGGGGAGAGAAACTGCAAAGGGCTGAGAGAAAGGAGGTATGTGGGTCTGAATGAAATATGGGCGAGTCAGAAGCTCTGTGCTAAACTGAAAAGGAGAGTTTAAAGCAGATGATGAAAACTAAGGGCAGATACAGATACTGACCAGAGCAGTTTAGAAAGAGTTTAAAACTTAAACAGGGTAGATTCAAACTAAATATGAGGAGGAGCTTCTTTGAAATGAAGGTGGTGAAATACTGGCACAGGTTGCCCAGAGAGGCTGTAGATGTCCCAGTCCTGGAAACTCTCAAGGTCAGGTTCGACAGGGCCTTGAGGAACGTGATCTTGTCAAAGATGTCCCTGCTCATTGGACTAGATGACCTCTAAAGGTCCCTTCCAACCCAAACCATTCCGTGATTCTGTGATTCTGTGGAAGCAAACCCACCCTGACAAGAACATAGCAGGCAGTCCATGCACATTAACATCTGCAGGGACAAATCTGAGTCACGGGGTTGGATGCAGGTATGAGTCGCTCCCACGTTGGCAGAGTTTGCATCACTACTCTTCTGACCCGTGCCAGCAGGCAGGTCCAGGCCCATGCTTGGGTAAAGCTTAAGTGTCTTTGACCTTGAGTGTCTTTGGCCTTAGCATGGTGCATGAGCTCTCCAGAATAAAATCTACCAGAAGAGTTCAAGGAGTAGAAAAAGTGGGAGAGAAATGGAAGGCGATCGGAGAGAACACAAGTGAAAAACATCAGGAAAGGTGATAGGAAATCAAAACAAGAGTATGTAAATGTGTCAGAACATGATCTGGAAGAAGGAAGGCTTGGATGGGGGATGGTTCTGGGCATAATGTGGGGAGGAAGCCGGGCACAGGCCAGGTTTCTGGGGAAAGGCAGTGCCAGTCACCCTGCCCTGGCAGAGGAAGGTCAAAACCCAGGCAAAGAGCAACTGAGGTAATCTTCCCTAGGGGCTGTGGAAAAGCTGTAATAAATTGCAGCTAAAGTTATGGCTGTTGGCAGGTCATTCCTGCCCAGGTTCCTGGAGCAAGCACCGCGGGAGACCCGCGGTCGTCGCACGGGAGTAACCCCGGGGCTGCAGCACCCGTGCCCAGGGAGATCAGCCCTTATCTCGGGGCTCATGGAAGGAAAGGCACCGACAGAAAGACACTCTGGCTCCAGAGTGACAGCACGCAGGGGAGATAGGGAGCTAACTGCCCGGGTTAATGTGTAACTCCTCGTGGCTGAGCTCCTGGCACAGCAGTGTCGGGGTGCCTCGGAGCGGGATTCGGGATGGAAGGCGAGCACTGAGGAGCTGTTACATGCCCTTTCCCAGAAAGGGGAAAGATTTGGAGCACAGTGGTCTCCCTGCCTCCAGGAGGAAGAGGAGAGGGGTGTCCAGGCCTGGCAGAGCAGTGGTGCTCACTCTTGGTAGAGGAGCTGAGTCTTTCCTGGCTGCTGGGGCTGCCCTGCCATGGGGCCAGGAGGGACTTGAGATGGGAAAGGGCCATTATAGTGCTGGGCTTTAGTGTTGATAGTGGGCATGGGGTGATGCCTTAGGTTTTAGCTTTTGTATTTTTCAAATTCTGTATTCCCAGTGTGTAACTCTGCAGTGTCCTGCAGCCTGGGAGCTGCTGCTCTCTCATGCTGAGACAGACAGAACAAAGCCTCTCCAGGCTGCTCTCCAAGGACACCCAGCCCGGCCTAGGTCCAAAATGTGTAACCCAGCATCTTGAGAAGGGGGGCAAGCTGAGGGAAATTCCATCATTAGCTAAAGTTTAATTGGTGAAATTGGGTTGATATGCAAATAGACCAAACCTATAAAAGTGTGAAGAACTCGTGACCCGGGGTCCATCTTGGGTGTAGCCTTTGGCCTGCCCAGGGTGTGCCTCTGAAGGCCTTTCAAATAAATATCCACCTTTATTCCCTTACTCCTGTCTAGTCTCTGTTTCTAGGTTGGCCTCTTTAGGCTTCAGGGAAGGCACTGGAGCAGCCTTGGCTTGCTGATGAAGGAGCCCTGAGAAGGGCATCCATCCCTCTCTGTGCTGCTCAGCCACGAGCCAGCCTGGGACAGTCCTCACCCTGGGCAGGGATCAGAGCGGGGATCCAGTTACCATCTGGCCAAGAGAAAGAGTTTATAAAAGGTTTCTCCACCAAAAGCTCCAAAATGCTCCTCGCGGGTGAGCCCTCAAGCTTGCCAAGCAGCCAGAGGTGCATGGCTGGGCATTCCTCCGAACCTTCTTTAAGGAGATCCCCACAGGGCTGGGGCCTCTCCTGTCTCTCAGGGGTGCTTGTCCCACAGGTGGTGCTTCTCATCCCTTTCTTCTCACAGGCACCCTTCCCCTCAGTGACATCCAACAGCTCTATTGGCCCCGGCCAGCACTACAAACACCTTTCTTGAAGGCCCTGGAAGCAAACAGATGTGGCTGCAGAGATAATGAAAAAGTATGTAAATAGTAGCTCCCCAGAAACCACTGAGTTTTACCAAGTGGCTTTGACACTTGCCAAATACCTTTAAGCTGATAAAGATCTGATTTGTACTTCAGAGGTAACCTGATTAGCGACCAGCTTGGATCTGGAATATGTTAATTGGTACAAACATCACTAAATCACTTTCTTTAACCTATATGGAGCAGTGTGAATGAACGATAGTGAAGGTCAACACAGCCTGGGGAGCCATAGGGGATGAGCACTCCTGTATCTACCCACAATAAAGTAGTATGATTACTAATAAAATGTAATTGCATGTACACACACAGAATGACACTAGAAGTTACCCAAGGTCAATCCAGCACTCGGAATTTAAGAAAAACTCGATTAAACCTGCTTTGAAACTAAAATCTGGTCATGCACCACCTTTTTTTCAGGAGTCCTGCCTCTTTCAGTGCCCAGTACAGAGGCTGTTCAATAAATGAGCACGCATTCCTCATTTTGTTTTGTTCAGCCCCAAGCTGACTGACCTCATGCTCTTGCAAACCCTGAATCTTCATGTCTCACAAATTTCGATATATTCATGAACATATTTTGAAGACTGTTTATGACAGCTTGGAAACAAGGAGCTGAAAGAACAGAGATATTAGTGTCAAAAAGTTGAATTAATGTAAACTGCCCAGGTTCAAACCTTCCTGGCATAATTTTTTCGAAGTGCTTGTCATTATCAGTCATTTATACCCACCACACAGCCGCAGCTGAGTGAAGTTTTGGGTGCTCACCATCTCCATCACACTTCATGGAGTCTGATTGAGCATTCAGGAGGGAAGGGCTGGACTTTGCTGTTGCTCACCTTGGAGAAGAGGAGGCTCCAGGGAGACTTTAGAGTCCCTTCCAGTACTTAAAGGGCGTCTGGAAGAGATGGAGAGGCACTTTGGGCAAGGGTACAAGGTGGTAGGACAAGGGGAAATGGCTTTAAATAGAAAGAGGGCAGGGTTAGATGGGATATTTGGAAGAAATTCTTCCCTGTGAGGNCGTGGCAGGGGCTGGACTGGACGGTGTTTAGAAGCACAAAATCACAGAAAGCTTTGGGTTGGAAGGGACCTTAAAGCTCATCTCACTCCAACTCCTTGCCATGGGCAGGGACACTTTCCACTATCCCAGGTTGCTCCAAGCCCCATCCATCACGACCTTGGAACTTATGATGAAAATTATGATGTAAGCAAGCAATGTTGTTTTACACTAAGTGATTGTTTGCCTGAAGTGACTGGCTGTAGACACTTCTTGGACAATATTTTTAAGTTATCAAACTTTTAAACCAAACGGTTCAGGGAAATATTTCTTGTCTGAAGTCCGGAAATCACGACTCGTGTGCAGGGAACAGAAATTGTGCTGTGTCCCTCTTTTGCGTGTTGTATTTCCTGACAGCAGCTTGGCATTACGATTTTGCACTGTGCCATCCATTTTTAGATTATTTCCTACAAGGAGAACCGGGGTGGTTTTGTTTTGGTGGGGTTGTTTGTTTGGTTTTTTTTTTTTAGCTTCAGACTGGCTTTTCCACATTAAAAATCTGTTCTCATCTGTGCTTGGCAAGCAACAGTACTTTGTGTCATATAAAGGGAGCTGCAGCCTTTCAGGGAATTCCTTTTAACTTTCTCGACGCGGTGCTCACTAGCCATTATCAAAAGCCTCCTCAGCCCTTAGCAGAGTGCCTTTAATTGGCCTCTTGCCTGGTCAGTTCACAGGCTGGGGTGGAAACCAAGTGGTAAAGTGTGAACAGCCGACTCTGGCACCATAAACTCGGTGACCGCTCTGAAAAACCTGTGGCTATTTATACACAAGGCAGCGTTTTGTCATGCTGATTTTTGTTAGCGCAGATTAGATACAGACAACTTGGGAGATGTCACGGCTGAGTCACAAAATGCTAAGCAGGGGCTGTGTAAAACAGGCCAGGCTGCAAGTGAGGGATGGGGCTCTGAGTCTCTGTCCTTGGCAAGCAAGGGCATGGTGTAGGGCCAGGCTGGCACCGCTCCCCTTCTGGTTATCCCACAGGCTGGATCATCCCTGGGTGGAGGGAAATCTGCCTGGCTTACAGGATCCATCCTCAGGAAAGGTGTTTGGTTGTCCTGTGCAGATAAATGTTTGCTAGATGGCAGGAGCATTGGCCATGGCAATGCTCTCAGTGGTCTCAGAAATGTATCAGTGCCTTCTTCTGGAGGGTTGAAATTGATTTTTACCTTTAATGCATTTATTTTACTGCCTCAATAGGTAATGTGAGGAAAGCTCTTCCCTGGAAGCATTCAAGGACAGGTTGGATGTGGCTTTGAGCAGCCTGGTCTAGTGGAAGGTGTCCCTGCCCACGGCAGGGCGGTAGGAACGAGGTGGCTTTTGAGACCCCTTCCAACCCAAAACATTCCATGAGTCTATGATTCTATGGTTCTATGATTCTGTGATTCTATGGTTCTATGATTCTATCATTCTATGACAGCTGGCTTAGCAATGAAGCAAAAAATGGGTGATGCCAGAGGAGGAAAGTTTCTCCAGAGTCCTCTGTGGCATCTCAAGCTTCTCCATCCGTGGTGGCCCTTATGTTTTTCTGTGGGTAGGACACATGTGCAGCACCAGTACTCCAGGTCCTATGAACCTGCAAAGCTACTGCTCTGAAATCTCACCTTCCTAACAGCCAAGCCTTAGGATTTATCTCCAGTCTTAAAATTGTAATTGATAAAATTTCACCCCCAAGGCTGAAAAAATTTATTATCCCTGGCGACAACTTTTTTGTTATAATTTTGGCAGTCCTGGCGGTGATAAATTTGTGTTTGTTCTTTTTAGAACATTGTAAACAAAAAAGTTAATTATGAGAAATTATTATGTCTGCCCGCCTATTTATTCTGGCTCTATTCATAGCAGCATTAAATATGCTGCAGCTATACTTGTGCAGTTATAAAAACTCCACCTGTGGCACGTATTTATAGAGCCTGTATAACTTTAGAGAGAAACTGCCCTTGTTCAGAGCGAGGGCACTGGACATTCCCAGCTCATCCATCGCCTCCCCCTTTCTAGGAACAGAAAAAAGAGCATCACTCAGTGCAAAATGAAGTGGAGAAATCTGTGTGGTGGGATCTGGATTCTGTTAAGTATGGCCCTTACTGAGCTAGACAAACTCCCTTTGCTGTCAGGGTGTGGAAAATCAAACCTGAATGTTGTCTTTGCCGTTATGAAATCTTTCCTAGTCCTAGGAAAGGGGTAAAACTGCAAGCACGGAAATGGGACGTGGTGTGTGGGTGTGGGTGTGGGTGTGGGTGTGTGTGCAAGTGCAAGTGAGTGTTTATAAATAAAAGCTGTGCCAAAGAATCACGGAGTCATTAGGGTTGAAAAAGACCTCTAAGATCATCAGATCCAACCTTCGACCAGACACCACCACGTCCCCTAAACCGTATCACAAAGTGCCACATCTACTCATTTTTTGGACGCTTTCAGGGACAGTGATTCCGCTGCTTCCCTTGGGAGCTTTGGCCACTCTTGCAGTGAAGAAATGTTCCCTAATCCTGCCATATAATGTCACACAGCCCTTCAGATTTCTGTACATGTGTATTGAGTACGAACACTGATTGTAAAAAGATCCTACCCCAAACCAACAGGTTGCTTGCATTGGTGTTGTCACACTTTGCAGAGACAGCAACCAGCGCTCACTGGAGCCCAAACCAGGCAATCAGGTGTGTTTGTAACATTAACAACGAGCAACATTAACCTAGCAGCTGATTTGTGCCTCTGACCATTAATTTTGGGTGCTGCCATTGTTAATAACCAGGGAAACAACGCCAGTGAGAGCAGCAGCGTGTGGCAGATGCAGGAATGCATATCTGTTACCTGGCTTGGAGCTGGGCTTTCCTGGACAACGTCCAGCTTTGGCAGGGGGAACATTAGCTGAGTAAGAAATCCAGGCTGTCAGTCCTGGAGTAGCTGGCAAAGCTGCAAAGGCTCCCCAGGCTTTGGGAAAGTGAAATAGCTTTTTTTTTTTTTTCCCTTTCCTTGCAGGATGCATTCCATTATAAAGAGTGAAAAATCAGGTGTGTCATGCGTTGTAAACGTTCATCATTTATTATGCATTTAAGTGTGCACAGCACATACACCACAGTCTTGAACAGCACCTGTATAAAACTACAGACAGATTCTGGTAAATGGTGACAGCTCATACCATGTAACATTGTTATCAAGGTTGCATCACGATATTTAGAAGGTACAACAACTACCTCTGAACATATCTCGCGTGAGGCCGTTGGTTGTGGATTTAATGGTGAGTGAAAAGTGGCAAAGAAGAACCATTCCCAGAGAGACCCTTTGTGGTCTGATTTTTGCTATCTGAAATCTGGAACAAAATCATCAGTTGTCAGAGGTAGTGGTGATAAATACACAATGATTACTCACATATAGAAAGCATAGAAAGTACAGAAAATTCCCAATTTTACAGAAAAAAAAAACTTAAAAATCCTTAGGCATGACATTTCCTTTTTCTTAATTATTTTTGCTATGAGGGCAGCTGCCTTAAGGTCTGGTCCTGGTCTGCTCTGATCTTACTGAACTTCAGTGAGTAGAATTTGTCTTCAAGGTCATGTGTGAGTAGAGGATACAGGCAGGTCTATACCATTGCAAAGGAACAAAGGCTTTTGTGTAGGAATGTAAAGAGGAAAAGAAAAAAAAGCTGAACTCAAAGATTTGTGTGTAGTCAGAAATAACTAGTTTAGACTGGAAAATGATCTGTAAACGTCCTCTAAGTCATCAAACATTGTGGTTAGTCCTGGTTCCCACTTACCATACTGATGCCCCAAAGATGAAGTATCTTTTAAATAAAAAATAAAAAAAGAAAGAAAGGGCGAAAAAAAAAAGGACAAAAAAAAAAAGACACACGAATCCTTTTAGTGATTCCCCCATAATCAAGCCTATCTTTTCCTTCATCACGTTAGAGACATGAGTTACACTTGCAAAATATATAAGGAAAAATATAGGGTTACTTGATGACGATATAGTACTGCAGCCTGACAGCTGCCTGCAAATATTTTCACCATGATTACCCTTACTAAAAGTAAACCACTGGGTAAAGATAGCTCAAACGTGACAAGGCTCAAATAGGATGCAACCAACTCTATCCTGAATACTTTTGGCTACATATGGAGAAAAAGAGAGATTTGGGATTATGATTGTTCCCCCAGGCCCTCCTCAAGAACTTTAAACCCGAGCAGGAAAGTGGGTACCTTCCTCCCATGAAGAATTTGTTACGAGACTGGCTTGGAGAGTTAGTGAGGTAGAAATTAATCAACTTTGTCAGGGAATGAGACAGAAAAAAAAGCAGCATATTTCTCCTTCCAAATACTGCAGCAAAAATAATAAATAGCACAAACCAACCTCGATTCCTCATCATCAATCTAAATTCTTCCTGTGGAGCTTGTGTTTGCTACAAACCAGCGAACGCTTTTGCCTTGCAGAAAACTTAGGAGTGTTATAGAGCTCCCCACACTTTGAAAAATGAATGTAGCCTCCAAATATGAAAGGGAATTTGGTTTGAGTGAAGTGGAGCTGGCTCACGGTAGCGTGTTCCACAGCGCGCCTGCTGGGGGAGGGACAGATGTTATTTTTTAGCCTCATGCCAAGCAATTGTACCAAATAAAAGCTCCCGCTAAGGGCCACAGTTTATCTGAAGAGAAAACCCCAGCTGAGCCGACAGAGGTGTTTCGGGCTCTCCGAGGAGATGGACTGCAGGGGAGTTCAAAGTTCAGCGCTGGCAGATCTAAAAACAGACTCTCGGGGTATCTGTGCAGCACCGTGCCGGGGTAAACCGATCCCGTGCAGCGAAATAGCAAAGGGGATCAGGCATTGTGTGTGGCTCCACGCTGGCATCCCACCCAGGCACCTCCTGCTCCCAGGAGCTGTGCTGGGAGTCACCGGCGCTGTGGGAAACGCGCACGGGAGGACAAAGCCACCACAAAACCCAACAAACCAAACACTTGTACAACAACAAACACCGAACAGCACACAAACAGTGCAAAACGTTGGAAGAGAGGAATTGGATGTCACCTGGCTTAGGACACGGAGTAGCAGCACACCTGTGATAACTCAGAACTGAATTAAATAAACCACGAAGCAGAAGACTTCTACTGTTGCACCGTGAAATGAAAAGACCTTGGGTTGGAGGTTTGTTTTGTTTTCAGAAATTAAAAAACAAACAAAAAAAAAGGTAGCTATAAATAAATTTTGTGACAATATATACAGATTTAAATAATTAACTTAAATATCTTACACCTACTCTTGCATAAAACTCTCCAGTAAAAGTGCACCATGTTTCTTTTCCCCAAAGGTGTTCTGCATCTTCCCCTGTGCTGAGGTAGGTCTGAAGGGAGATGTCTCAGATTCTAGGAAGAAAATGTGTCACTGTCATTGTGGGAGACACTTTATTGCCTTTCTTTGTTCTTCCATTTTTGCTCAGGGCTATGTACATCCCGGGATAAATCCTGGATTCGTAAGCATTGTAGTTGTTTGGCAGGAGAATCTCTTTGAATTTGCACTCATCATTGAAATGGGCCTGAAATGAAAAGGAAAGAATGAGAGGGAAGGAATTTTAAACATCAGGTGTGGGAATATTCTTGCTACCAGGTGTAGAAGGTGTGTTGTGGGCAAAGGTGCAGGTGAGTCCCCCCCACTTAGTAATCTTTTGAAGTGGCCTCTGAAGCTTCAAACAGGGCTCAGGAGCCAGAGGATCATTAGGGATGCTGTGCCCACGCCAGGCACGTACACCTAAAGGTGGGAAGGACACCCATGGGAGGGACAGGGCCACGTTGGCGGAGCTGAGGTGGGTTAGGCCCAAGCCCAGTTCTGTGGTCCTGCTCATCAAATTGCTCCTGGTTGTTCCACCAGCAATAAATTGCCTGAGAGGCTTCAGAAAAGTCGGAATACTGGCACTTTCTCATGTTGCTTGAGGAGAAAGAGGCGTTTTAAAGCCACTCATCATGGACAGTATTTTTTTCTTCTTTAGATTTAAAATCAAAGGAAGGGTTTGGATAACTTGGGTTAATGGATCAGGAAAACAGATCTGAGAGCAGGCAACCTTTCAGGGCTGTGGTTTCATTTACAAGTACGTACAAAGAGGGACAGGCCTTGCAAGTGTCTTATCTGGAAAGGAACAAAGGAAGTTGTCTCTTATTGCTGGGCAAAAACCTCGGGGTTTGTAGGAGAGGTCTCAGCCTGCCAAGCTGAACACTGCACTAGGGATTATTTTACCCAGGACACCAGGGCAGCTGTATCCCTGAGAAAGGATGCATTTTGATGACTGATTCTGCCTGGCTTTTATTTAAGTCAAAATCTTCTATAACAGGACCAATGCCCCAGAAAATGGTTCTGGATGCTTCATGTCTTCATGTGAAAATACCCCAGTTAACTCTGACGTAGTTTGGCTCTTCCTCAGCCCAAGTTTCTTCAGAGGACACTTGGGGAACATGGCATAGAAAATTCATGGGTGAGGAAGGAGAGCCAGGAACATGAGTTTAAAACTATGCTGATCACATCACTTATACAGAACTGAGCTCAAAAGCAGGAGGACAGCTCAGCATGGGCAAAGATACACCCTGTTATTGTCCACCTCAAGTACATTGTACAAGATATCTCTATCTTTTCCAAAGATCCCATGTAAAAGAAGCTCTGTATTGTCTCCTAATAGATCTTCCTGCTCATAAACGGAAGTTCAGACCCCAAGGACGCTGAATGGCCATGGGAACTGACTCTCTGTTCAAGAGCATTAACAAAGAGTGATCGATAGGTCACTGATTCATCACTTGTGAGGCCCTGGCTGATCACAAGTTCAAGTGCCCTCTGAGAGTTGAGTGAGTGATTGCCACACCTGCCTAAGGCTGCTCGTACTTAAGATATAAGAAATATACGGACTAGGCCTAGCTTGAGGTCTTGCCACACAAATGACTGCTCTGTTGGTCTACGACATGCAGCCATGGTTGGGTGACCACAGTTTTGATGTGAGAACCAAGGAAGTGTAACGCAAAAGAGAGGCTTTCACTTCAAAAACTCAGTAAGCAGCGTAACTGGGCAGCACACCTTCTGCTGGCGAGGCAGCAAGGGCTGCTCTGTGCTGCCTGACCCAGGAGAGGCAAGGATGGGGCTTGGGCAGTGTTTAGCACCATGCACACATCTCACCCCAGCTGACCACCGTCCCCTCCCCAGGCACGCACTCAGTGGCTACTTACAGATCCATAGAGTTTGCCTTTGCTATTCATGGCCACGAAGAGTCCACTTCTGACACCAAATATGCTCACCACGCCTCTTTCCACAGGAGAAATTTCCAGCAGACCTACAGAGGAGACACGGGAATCAGGGGGACAAAAGGGTGTGCCCTGGAGTGTGTAGCGACAGTGCTGTACTCACCCACAGGCTCCCATCCCCAGTGTGGATCCCCACATCCCAGTACTGCTGTGGGTGGCCACAGAACCCCAGCCTCATGCTCCACGTGCTGCCCTATGCCCCATGCTGGGACCGCTCTTCTTTTAGCTAAGGATCTATTTTTATTTTGCCCCCAGGCATCCTCTTGTGTAGACAAGGTTAAAATAAGCCAGAGTGTGCTTAGGGCAAATGAAACATTTGTCATCATGCAGCTTATATCCCCGCTCTCGGATCTTATTGTTTCAGTTGGCTATCAGAGTCATGGGGCCACGGGGTTAAGTCCCCAGCAGATGCTTTTCAAGTTTGGGGGAGAGCTGGGCTCGCCCCAGCCCCTGCTCAGAGTGGGCGGCCCACGGCACTGCGGATCCTCCAGATGTTGAGGCAACCCC